>JAJIBD010030860.1:0-31225 GCA_021461705.1 Cryptotis parvus
TGATCACTTGAATCCTGTTATTCATCGATTTGCGCCAGTAACATTTCCATTGTATCCTATCATGTGCCAGTGTAGCCCAATGGCATCTTGTTGATTCAGGAATAACAAGAATATCACCATCTGTTTATTTACACAGTTTATGTACATTCAGTTTCTGTGACTCTAGAATGTCAAATCCTCATCAAGTCCTTACACCTATGCATTATCTCTTATTAAAATTTTTGTTTTTATGTTCCTTTGGGTCTGCTGTTTGTTTCCAGGCCATAAGCAATGTTGCTCAGGGGTTACTCATGACTGTGTGCTCAGGGATCAATCACTCTTAGTGGTGCTCAGAGGATCACATGTGGTGCTAATAATTCAAACTTGGGTCAGCCTGATGCAAGGAAAGAATGAAAAGTTTTAAGGATGTTGTGTGGGAAACAAAAAACCTACAGACATTCCTTACCATCTTTAACTTCTGAGTCTGAATTATTTCCTAAGAGTTCTTCTCTTCCATATATATAATTCTGCATATTCTGCTTCTTGTTAAATCCTTTGCAAAACTGGATCCATCCTCCTCAGACTTGAAGGGAGAGAAGCAAACCAACACCACAGGTCTCTTTTATCCCAGTGAGGATGAAACAGAGAGGTTGCAGAGTTACATCTGTAACTCAAAAAAGTCGTAAGTCACTGAGAATCTGAGACAAAGGAAGTTCATGTGGCTATTCACATGCAGATTTTTTAAATGCCAAATGAGGAACTCAAGAAGCTGGGTGGGGTTTTCAACATGATTGGTCAGGCTGAAAAGAGGGGAGTGAAAGTCAAAAGAAGGGAATGAAACATTGATATGGGGTACTGTATATACTATGACATTCTAGTTTGTTTTCAAATTCATTGAGGTCTATATTTTCAAGCAGAAACCCCTGACAATCTGGTAGGTGGTTGTGAAAACCTGTTGCTCAGATTGGCTGTGGGAAATATGTTGTCTGTTCACTGTGTGCAGCAGCAGTAGCTACTATTATCAAACCAGGCCCCGCCTCCCCAAGGGCAGCTTCCCTCCTAGTGACTCAGCTGACAAGTAGTGCTAGTCAAGACCCATTTTTGTAGAGTGTAAAACTTCTGTAGTGGGCAACTTTGATTTTAAGATCACACTGAAGTAAAAAAATACTAGGTTTTGGGACGCCCAGTATAATCCTGAGATTCTTTTCACCCATCATCTTTCCCTCTTCACAAGTATAAGTCTTCTATCTACATCTGAAGGCAATCCTAGACTCTTATATACTTTTCCTTTTATTTACTTTTTTGGATTTTGGGTTTTTTGGTACAGCAGTACTTGGGACTTACTCTTGGCTCTGACACAGAGGTCATGCCTGTGGGGTTCAATGGAACTTACTCTTGGCTCTAACACAGAGGTCATGCCTTGGGGCTCAGGGAATCATATAGGATGCTGAGGAATGAACCCCAATCAGTCGCAAGGCAAGCATTCTATTATCTGTTCTGTATTCTGACCCTCTCTTCTTTTCCCTTTATAGATATTTCCTCAATAAATTTCTTGGGTATCTAATCTTGTCATAACCTTTGTTTCTCTCAAAGAGCTCAAGCTTCACTACTAGACTAGTCAGCTATCGCTTCCATCAAGTAATAATATTGTTTTTACATTATTTAAATGTCACGGTTTACAAAGTTGCTCATACAGTTGTTATGGGTATTCAATATTCCAACACCAATTTCACCACCACTATGACCTCCCTCCACCTTTGACTCCAGTTTCCACCACCTCCTAAGCCTGCCACTCTCTTAGCAGGCTCCAAAATAATTTATTTTGTATTAATATTTATTATAACTAAATGGCTGATGGAATTATCGAAAAGTATTTCAGTAAAGAAAAATTTGTGAAATTGTCATATCTCACCATGGGATCCCTTAGGTCCTTGTCCGGAAGATTTGCTAAGCTATTCATTGCTTATTGAGCCTTCTGTGTTGAGGTCCCTGGCTAGGGCCCCCCCAATACAAGTAGAGGAGACCTGGATCTTGCCGGACTTTATCCCTGCAAATGGATTGGGAAGGACTTGGGAAGAAGCATCTGCCTTGTTGAGGTAACAGAAAGGGAGAAACAGACACCAACACAGCCCGGGAGGGGGTTGGAAAGCAGGACTGGGAAATGAATAAATCAGGACTGGAAATAAAATAAAATAGGACTGGAAAGCAGTTCCATTTTACTGAGCACAGATTTAAGCTTTTTATACAATTTTTGGGTAGAGGGCACAAACACAAATCATGTAGCATCCTGGGCCATCACAACAGATAATGATCACCGATTTAGCATTTGTAAGGTAACAATCACAGATTTAGTATTTGCAAGGTAATAGCCACAGATCTACATGTTCCTGTGATCAGAAGACCTGGCACATCCTGCCTCATCTTAGATGTAAATGATTTGTCTGCCAGTCTCCCATTGGATAAGCACAGATGTCTTTCACATGGGTGTAAACTCTTGAGCATCCAGAAGCCCCACTGCCCTGAGAACAGTGCTCACTCTGGGCCTTGCCCTCCCAGGGCCTTACTCAGGCCCCCAATACTAGCTGTTTATAGTCCTACACTTCTGTGTTACTGTTTCAGTTCATTGAGCTTAGTCTACTTCTATATTATTTTCCATCTAATTTGGTGTATTCCTACTACACCAAATAGTAGTAGGAATACACCAAATTTGATTTCCTATCAAATTCCCTGATACTACTAGGATGTCAGTATCAGGGAATTTGGGACCTTACCAACTCCAGGATGAGAGATGGTTTCACATGATATTTGGGAACACACCAAGTGATGCTCAGGGTTACCCCTGGTTTTACACTCAGGGATCACTCTGGTGGCACTTAAGGGACAATATGGGATTCCAGGAATAGAAGCCTGGTCAACTGCATGCAAGGCAAACACCTATCATCTGTACTACCACTTCAGTTCCCCAAAAATATATATTTTTAATGACTTTAGGCTAGAACTTGGATAGTAATTGGCAAATAAAACAGATATCTTCTTTAACACAACAGAACACATATAGATGTTCAGGCACTGAAGCACCTGGCCAATGGGCAATGTGGTTTGATCTCTGACACTAAATATAGTTCCCCTAGTGCTGCAGGAGTGATCACTGCCAGGAGTGACATAAAGCTGAGAAATTCCTGAGCATTGCCAGGTGTGGACCAAAAACCAAAAAACATAAAACAGGCATCATTTCAATCCATGAAAAGACAACACCATAAGAAGACATAATAGAATGTTCCTGGTCCTCCCCCATGCCAGACTGACACAAGGATGCCCCTGAGGGGCCATACTTGGGTTTGGTCCATCCCAACAGAACCCCAGCAGCTGTTAAACCTCAATTTCCCAAGCTGCTACCATGTCAAAAGCTTGACTCCACTGCTTGCTTCGGCTAGTCCCATCCATGAGTCTTTGATGTTCCACTGAAATATGGCAGGTTTCAGAGACCAGCAAGCTCAAAGTGCATCAGAAATGGTCAGCTCTTCCTAGTAATAGGAACACTTCCTAGCATTCATTCATTCCAACTTTATTTTCTCACAGGATTTGAGCAAAATGCCTTCCCAATATCTTATTTTTTTCACCTACACCAGGGAAAGCAAGCTGATGATCACAGGAATGAAGTAAGTTAAGTTAGCTGCCTTGTATACACCTAAATACTGAGCACTCCTTCCCCCATTATCTCTTAGGAGCACGTCAGTATTCCCACGTGAACCACATTGTAGACAGTTCTGGATTAACCAGCAAGTGTAGTGTTTTGCCTCCCATCTATATTAGTTACTATTACTCATCTCTTACTATGCCTAATTTATAAATCAATGTTATTGTTAATATGTATGCATAGGAATAAAAACATAGGCTATAGAGTTAAGTACTCTCTGTGATTTTATGTATCCATTGTGACTGCTAGAACGTAGTTTATTCAGTTAAGGGAGGACTAAAAGTACCATCATACTCTCTCTAAAGTATGTCTGCTTCCTCTCTTAATCAAGTATTCATTTTCCAAAACTCTCCTTCAAACTTCACCAAACTGCAAAAGTTACATAAAATGAGACCATCTCTTTAATGTCTTTTTCAGGAATATGTTATGCTAGGTAGATTTACCATCAAACTAAAATTCTAATTTTTATACAAGCAAAGTTCCAGTTTCTCAAATTTGAAGCTTTCTTACCAACTGGAAGCATATATTAGAAACGACAATAATCATCTGTCCCCCAAAGTTTATAGTATTTACTTACTAGTTGTAAATACTAGTAAGTATTACAACTAGTAAATATTTACTTACTACTAGAGGCAAGGATTGGGGGTGTCTCTATTAGCACAATAACTTCAATAATTGATAGTTATACATAACAATTAATTGTATGAGTATCATAATTACATACTCTTGTAGTCACCTCTAAGTCACCTCTAAGTCACCTCTAGAGGTGACTACAAAAGATATGGCACCCCGCACGGCAAGCCTGGCAAGCTGCTCATGTTGTATTTGATATGCCAAATACCAGTAACATTTATATTAGGTCATTCCCATGACCTAATATAATGGCTTGAAGCTCTTTATGTTCCTGGAGCAAGCGGATGCCTTTGGGTTCTACTAGCATGAGACAGGACATATGGAGATATTACTGGTGCCCGCTCTAGCAAATAGATGATCAACGGGAAGATAGTGATAGTGATCATAATTACATATGATAATAGCTCTTGAATATTTATATTTGTCACCACATCAAAGTTACAGAACCTCTGAAGTAGGTATCCAACTCCATTTTTCCAAAAAAAAAAAAAGTGAAGATCAAAATTTCTAATCAAGTTGCCAAAGGCAACGTGCACACCAACAAAGATTCAAGGTCAAATGTGTGTTCTCACATAATGAATTCTTTACAGAGGACATACTAAGTTCTAGGTATGTACTAAATAGCAAGAAGGTAGAAGAAAACATCCCTGTACAATCTCTGTCTCATAGAGTTTATAGTGGATGAAAGCAGCACACAAAAAATGTATGCTATATATTATTGCCAGGTATGTAAAAAGTTGTGATAAAGAAGTAGAGGGTGAGAGAAGAGAGAGGGAGGATGAAGTGAGAAAGAGAGTGAGAAAGAGAGAGAGATAAGAATCACCAAGTTGGGGCCAGAGCAATAGCCCAGGGTAGGGCGTTTGCCTTGCCACAGTCGGCCCTTGAAGGCCCGGGTTCGATTCCTGGGATCCCATATGGTCCCCGAGCACCGCCAGGAGTAATTTCTGAGTGCAGAGCCAGGAGAAACCCCTGAGCATTGCCGGGTGTGACCCAAAAGCAAAAAAAAGAATCACCAAGTTTAGGAGGAGAAAGTGTCTGAGGCTGGGCTCCCAAAACAATAGAGCCCATTACACAGCTCACAAGCTAAAGTTTGGTTGAAAGAGACAATCTGGGACAAAGAGACAAAATGAAATTTGACAGCAAGGCTAGGGATGGTGGGAAGCAAATGCAAGGTGGTATTTTACCAAATAGGCACCAAACTTGCCAAAAAATATGGTCAATGAATGACTTTGAGAGATGGACCATGTGGGAGAATCATGACCTGGAGCATAAAGCTGGTGTTGGGGGTTGGGGACAAGGGACAGAGGGAGAATTTTTCTGCCAGCTCCTTTCCCATCTCCTGTCTTCCTCAAGAAAAACTGAGATGAATTGCTGAGGTGTTAGGAGACCAGATGAAAGGGAGAAGGTTAGAATCTCTAGCAAGCAGGTCATTACAACACAGAAGGTCAAATAAGGTCTAGAAAACTGAGGAGACTCACAGAGCTGGTCAGTTTGGGGGTCAAGGTCTGGGATACTCTCTGAAGAAATGGTATTTCCATGGAAACCTGGGAAGCAAATGAATGAGTGGGGGGGTGTGTTTGGAGCAAGACACCATTTACTAGCTGTATTTCAGAGTCTGTCTGAGCTGTTCTTTCCTCACCTACAAATTGAAGGTGATAATTTTTTCCCACTTCACAGGATGACTGTGAAGATGAGATAACAATGTGCACCTACCGCGCTTAGAGTTTCACTCACGAAAGGCAAACAGTCATATGCAGCATTATCTTTATTATCGTCACTATTCCTGCTGCTGCTGCTTACCCTGTCCTTTGAATGAAAACACTTGGTGAAGGGCTCTGGAATTAGCCTGGTTAAAAAATCTTCTGAGATTATTGTCTTATGTATCCACACCCTTGCCACACCTCCCTATAGGGTCAGTCAATTGCTTTTCTTTATTCGGGTGCCACAAGCAAATTACTCTGGCCAGTAGACCTAGAACAACTTCCCTACCAAAGTCCAAAGTGACATGTAACAGAGCCAGTCACTATTACTCATGCCTACTGTCAGAAGAGCACATAAGGGCTATAATATGCTATTGCAGACTTGAGAAGACTTTGAGAGTGATAGAGAAATACCACAGAGGTCAAGGTGCTTGTCTAACTTGTATCCAACTGCAGTTTATTCCACAGTATCACATATAGTACCCTGAGCACTGTCAGGAGTGACCCTGGAGCACCATTGCCTGTGATTGTAAGCCCTTACCTGACCTCCAAAGACCTTGGAACTGAGCTATGGAATCTACAACTATAGCACAGACATGGATAATCTGTATTTAACCTATAACATGCAGAGGAAAGAAATTGTAATTATGAGCCACTGAGATCTTCAGACTTCCTTGTTAAGATGCAAAACTTATTCTCAGTAAAATTATGAAAATGTGAAAACAGTCAAGCTGTAAGTATAATGACATAGAAACGTCCTGTGCTGAGAGAGAAAGAGAAAGAGAGAAAGAAAGAGAGCTGCTTGAGAGGAATGTTGAGTTTATAGGGGAACTATCAGGGACACATATCTGAGTATATACTACAGATTTGTGGAGATGCAAGTATGTACTTAAATGGAGTGTTGAAAGTCTTCCTTCCATAAAGGGGCAAGTCCCTTCAGACCCCCTTCTGCACATATCACCAGAGTGATTTCTGTTCCTTTAGAGGCAGCTCAATAAGATTTTCATTTTCCACGATAGCAGAATTGTGGGGGAGAAGAATGTTAACAAGATCAAAGTCCCAAGGTGTCTTTCTCCAGCCCTCTCACCATAGCCCTTACTGCATAAACTCTATCCTCATCACTGAATGTCCTTTGTCTCCTTTGGAGATGCAGCATCACTTCAAGGCTAAGGAGGAACATTCTCACCATACATTCTACATTTGCATCCTACTTACTCCTACTTACTAACACTGGCAAGTCAAGTCCTGGACAAGTCACCTAACCTTTCTCTGCTGGACAAGTCACTTAAACTTTCTGTGCTTCCATTTTCTTTCATGATAAGTATTAGAGTAGTTGCATCATAATGTTATAAAATACAGCATGCAATAGAGAATTGCTATGAGAATTGTTTAATAAGGAAACTAATTATTGAGGACAGTACCTACTAGGGTTAAATCAGCTGAAAAACTGAGATTTTTTGTATTATTTTATGGCTTAGTTCAAGAATCATTGTCAAATCACATAGACAAATAAAGTGATTTGATTCAACCTCCTTTTATATTTCAGCAATGGTTGGGTCCCAGCCTGCACCTCTCAGGTCCCATGACTGCCCATGCACATACTAAGGCTCAGGCTGAGGTTGCAGAATCACTGGAAGGGGGGTAAAAAGATAGTACAGAAGGGAAGGCACTTGCTTTGCATGTGGCCAACTCCAATTAGGAATCCCCAGTACCACACACAGTCCCTCAACACCACCAGGAGTATCCTTGGGCACAGAGGTAGAAGTAAGACCTTGGCACCATCATGTGTGGTCCAAAAAAGCAAAAATAAAATAAACAAAAAGAATTTCCATTGACAAACAGCAATTGCAATTGAATAAAGAAGAGGGAAAGTACATAGCAGTGTCTGGGAAATCAAAGGAAAGGTAGAGATAAGGAAAGAGAGAGAGGAAGGGTATAAGCTTGAGTGCCAATCTGTTGCAGGACTCCTAAGGGCCGCTGCATCTGCTCTGGATTGCCTCCCAAATCACTTCGTAGATAAGGGGGTAGTCTAAATGTGGCAGTTTATCCGACCATGTATGCTGTACTAGCTGGTATAAATATTCTCCCATGCTATCACAATCATCGTGGGACTAGCTAGATCTTACCAGCATATTAGCCTGGCCACGTAGGACACCTAAGTAATTAGACCAGAGAGAAATGCTGTTTGCTTCCAAACAAACAAGCATGGCTCCCTGATAAAATATAAAACTACAATGAAGTAGAGGAGACTTGTGAAGGCTTGGAGAAATATTTAACTGGCATTGGTGTTGATCTTTGGTACAGTGACATGCCATCTCAGAAACCCCCTTCTCTACATTTCAAAGGCATTCCCGGCTCAAAACATTAGCACAGTAAAGGCCCTAGGTGAGATGCAGGGAGGGGATTACCTGAGGGCATTGGACCCTCCCTGCTTTCCATAACAATGGGAGGAAGGTCTGAGTTGCGGGGGTATAAACTAGCCGGTTCTCACTCTCCCGTTCTTCTTCCCGGTGGGATCTCGCCTTGTGAGCGTTTATTCCCCTTGGAAGTTTTACACGTGGTGGTCGCCATCTTGGCCTACACGTGGCTGGGGTTCTAGCCTGGAATCCTAAGCATCGGGTTTTTCCTTTTTGCTGATTTGTATGCCTGAACCTGTGATAAGTAAAGCCTTTTAAAACTGTATCAGATTCCTGAGTGTTCATCCATTCCTCGCTGGCTTCGGAGGTAGAAGGGAACTCGCTTCCCGGCACTGTCGGGGACCCCGGCGGAGCGCCCCGACACCAATCTGAGTAGGATAAGAGCTACACTGAAAGGTAGGAACATTCTTTGGAGAGGATGACCATTTGGTGCTCTCACAAAGACATTTAGTCATTGCACCACCTATTGTAAATAGGAAAGACAATACAATCATGTGACCTGTGAGGTAGCAGTTTTCTTCAGCTTCCCTTATGTCCTCTAAACTATTGAGCCCTGGCCCAAACTTAGATTCCTTCCTGGAATTAACAGGATTTATCACCCTTTGAATGCTACTTGGTAAGTAGCTAATTCTGCAGTCCCCCTTTAGTGGCTTATCAAACATTCCTTTCCAGAAACTTTCTCTCTCTCTCTCTTCTCTCTCTCTCTCTCTCTCTGAGGAGTATTAGCCCATAGACTATTTTCCATGTCATTACATTTGCAGTTATGTCGTGGTACCTGTTATAGAGCCAATCCTAAGAAATATCCTGACTGTCTCAACCCTCAATTTGAGAAAAATTAGAGTTAATGCACATTTTCAGGACCACAGCAAAGGGGAATCATTTCAACTAGATGGTTAAGACAATGGAACTGAGCCAGATTCACATACCAGGTGAGCCAAAAGATAGCTTAAGTTGAAAAGAATTGGGCCTGTCTTTCCAACTCATCAGAACTTTCTTCCATTTGCTGTATCAAATTGCCTCCTTATAGATACTCATTTTTCATGATGTATCATTTTTAAGATATAAAATAATAGAGAACTAAGTTTGAGAAATTAGATGCAATACTGATTTCAAAATCCATTTTCATAAACACCATATTTCCTAATTATAAGTGTGAATAATTATAACCACTCTACATATCCATTACGACACTTGAATAAAACAAAATTTTAAAAGGTATCAGATAATGGCTGACATATTAAATTAATCAATAAAAATTAGTGCCCCTTAAATAGATGAGTGATATAAGAGGACCCCATCCAGTGTATTTTGTTTGACCACGAACAAAAATATGAACCAACCAGGAAGTATTATTCAGATCAAATTCCTTGAATATTTTGCTCTTTGCCAGCCACAAACTACCATGCAGCATCTGGTGTCCAAGTGACATATGTCACTAATATCTGAGACGAAGGACTCAGTGTTAGACGACACATTAAAGTAGGTGAGCTATAATTATGACCATCAAGGAACAAGGGATAGAAGGGATCTCTCTTCAGACTGGAAAAGTGAGGATCTAAGGATTGGGACTAAATGAAGATAAAGATAATAAGCACCAATGAGCAAACTTGTAGAGAAGCAAATAGCAGGGCCACCATCCATCCTCTATCCATGGTTGTCTTGTCCTTCTATGAACCAGCCCGTGGACAAGATAATAGAAACACAATTCATGTCTCCTCAGCATTTACTAGGAAATGCTGAGTATTTCTTAGCATATAGCTAAGAAACCTATAAGCATTTATCAAATATTACCTCTTAAATTTTCTCTCAAGTTTCATGAGGTCAAGGCTCTGACCAGAAAGGAAGAAAGTGCAGTGGCTAGAATGCAGACATACACCCCACCTAAGTTGTATTCCTGGCACCACCTAGTCTCCCAGAATGTGTCAGGGTATCTCCTGTACTGGGTAGGTTAGGGGGGACAGTCTGCAGTGTCTGACCTGCAGTATATATAATGGCCCTTGGGACAACCTATTGGTTGGCCGAAAATTGCTGGTTGTTCCCTTAGATGTTGAGCTTCACTTTGGATTCCCCTTTTTCCCAGCAATAAACCTCTCATGATTCTCATTGTCTAGTGATGGATGAAACTCATTTATACTAAACAATTTGCTTGGGGAGTCAGGTACATTGTTTAATATAAAATATTAGAAAGTCAGAGAACAAACTAGGTCATTTGGACAATATAGTACAGCTGGTGAAATGTTGGATCATTGACAGGCCAATAGATGATAGTGACTAAGCAATGACTAAGGATGAGCACAGAGTCATGAGTTTCCAAATTATACTTTGAAATCATCCCTGTCTCCTCACTGCCCCTCTGCTCTTCAATTCCTTCCTCCTGGAACCACCATTTTAGTTTCCTTTTAGTCCATCACCTGATTCCAAGGAATATTGCAAGAGAAGGCAATAATAAATATTGCAGAACATGTCTTGTGATTCAGAGGGTGTCTCTAAAATGTGTGTAACTCACTATGTTCTGCATATCTTTTTGCAGAACTTTTTGCATGTGTAGCTGATATGCAACTATAACACACTCTACAAGGATTCAAGGGCCATGAGCGTTTGGGTTTGCTTTTGTTTTTAGGGGTGCTTTTGGTTTGGCTGCTTGTTTGAGGTTGGTTGGTTGTTGTTGTTTGTATGTTTATTTTTTATGCTTGAATTCATTTATTAATTTTATTTTTTATTAATATTTTATTATACCACTGTGAAATATACAATTACAATGTTGGTCATGTTTGGAGATTTCAGTCACATAGTGTTCCAGCACCCGCCCTCCACCAGTGCCCATTTCCCACCACCAATGTCCCCAATTCTCTCCCTCCCCTCCCATAACCTGCCTCCATGACAGGCTTGTTTATTTTTGATGTTCTAGGACCACACCTAGCTATGCTCAGGACTTATGCCTGACTCTGTACTCAGAGATCATTCCTAGTAGGCTCAATCAAACCCAGGTCAACTGCATGCAAGGCAAGTGCCTTACCCATTGTATATCACTCACATCATAGGGGCATGGATCTGAAGCCATTATAGGTCATTAAATACTCAACTTGATGAAGCAACTTGATCTCAGTGAAATTTACCATTTATTTCAGTAACAGAAACAAATCATATTCTTAGAAAGTGCTTATCATATTACCTCTTGTCACCTTTTTCTCCCCTCAAACCTCATTCTGAAGTGACTCTGCTTTTGCCCTGCCTTCTCAATATGGGCCAAAAGCCTTAAATAAAATCTCCTCCTGGAAAAGCATCTCAAAACCAAGTTTACTGAATGTCTGTAGTACTCTGTAAGCCTTTTTCCCCCTTAGAAGACAGCAGAATAGTATAGTCTAGAGTTTCTCAAACTTGAGTATATACAACAAGGCAGCGATAGTCTAGTCTACTGGCTTCCACTTCCAGATTTCTGATTCAGTAAGTTCTGGGATGGGCCAAGAATTTGCATGTCTAACAAGTTGCTGGTTAATGACAATGCTATTTATCTGTGGACCATTTTTTGAGGACCATTGGCATTGTTTATGTATGAATAAGCACTTGCAGAGTCAGGATTAAGTTCTTGGGCTGGTCTCCAATCATTTCCAGATCATCCTACTTCCTAGTGCAATTTGAACACTTCTCAGTTCTCTCATTTATAGAATAGATCTAATGATAAAAATGTGAATCCTCAGGGCCGGAGTGATAGCCCAGGTGTAGGGCGTTTGCCTTGCATGCAGACAGCCCATACCAGGCCAGGTTCGATCCCTGGCATCCCATATGGTCCCCTGAGCACCATCAGGAGTAATTCCTGAGTGCAGAGCCAGGAGAAACCCCTGAGCATTGCCAGGTGTGACCCAAAAAGCAAAAAAAAAAAAAGTGAATCCTAAGGTAGAAATGGGCTCCTACATGTAAATCCTTCATTATTCACTGTGCCTGGCATTTGGCTCAGTGTTTGTTAATTGTTTGCATTCCAACTGCTGTATGATCTCTGTAGGTTGTACCCTCAATGACCAAAAAGAACATCTGTTGTCATTATTGAATGTACTATATCTCAGGAGCTGCCAGAAATAAGGGTAAATTTCAGAGTATACAGGTAACAATGCGCCAAATATTTCCAGTCCTTGAGTAGGCTGGTGCCTGGAAAAAAATTGAGGTATCTTAGATTCTCAGCATTGTAAATAGCATCAAAATCTCAGAACTTAGATCCAGGTCCTGCCTGTTCTTATCTGGGTAACCTTAGGTAAATTCTATTTAATCTGAGAGACTCCGTTTCCTCATCTGTTCAATGGATACAGTAAAGTTCATCTCAAACTAAAGGAGCGGTAGATTTGTTTTGTAAACCATGCTCCTCAAGTTGTGAGAAACTCAGCAGCTACCTAAATATTTGTGTCCCTACAGCTGCAAGCAATTCGAGTGCCACTGCTGATAACCTGAGTCCAGCAAGCACTCCCTGGCCCCTGACTTTGCTGCTATCTGGATTCTGTTACTAATGAACTCTCATTTCTGAGAAAGTCCAGGTCACTCCACTGGACCAAGACTCTCTGACCTCAGCCTACGCATGTTTTCAGGGAATGCCATTGGACAAGGCATCCAACAACAGGTCAATTCAAAAGAGTAGTATTTAGCAATGGCTGGATAGAGCCATGCTCAGCAAGGTCCACAAAATGAAAGAGACAAAGTCCATGATCAAGTATGTGTTTTTCTTCCTCTTTCCTCCAGAAAGACAATTTTACCAGTCACTAAAAGACCTTAGAAAACCCCATAGGAAAGCACCACAGATTGTTTTTATCATTTTGTTCCATTTCTCCTGTTTGCTTAGCAATCCTGGTAAATAGCTTTGTGCAAATAGAAACCTTTTAATTCTATTGAGTTCTTGCCTGGGACACTGACAATTCAGTCTTGAGGTTTAGGAGTAGGAGGAGAAAGTGTTTAGGATTTCAAATTCTTGATATATGGTCACATTAAAATAGTGGGATAACATCCACTGGGTCTTTATATATTTACTAAACAACTGATAGCTGAGATCTTATTAACAGGGTGTTGGGATATAACAGAAAACAAAGCATTTTTTTCTGTTCTCATAGATCAATACCTGCTCAGGAAACATTAGAGGTGACATATAATGGACTGAATATTATTTGGCCAGTTAACACTGTCATTCTTTTGAAGCAATTTAAGACATATTGTTCATTGAATGAGTATAGAAAAACAAAAAGAAAGGTTCTACTGACTTGCATTTCACGAAGCCAAAGGAAATTATAATTTTTTTATATATCAGGGAACAATGATGGAAAATTCTTTCACTTAATTCTTTTACATGACTATGTATGTGACTTACGTTTTCATTCATTCCATAGATTAGCAATTTGGAGGAGAGAAGAGCACTTTCTACCTACCAGGTAAAAAGTGATTCTGAGTGAATAAGACTTGCATCATGCTCTTCAAGATTCTTTAGCCTACTTACTGGAGAAAGAGAATTTCCATTCAAAATTCTGAGTTCTAGGAAAGTAAGACTAACAGCACAAGTTTAAAGTCCAAGAGTGAACATATATATCAATACTGTATCTAGGGCTTTATATTCATTTATGGAACATTTTCAACAACCTTACAGGATAGGTATCTTATGAACCCAACTTCAGAGATAGAATATTGAGCTATAGCAATATTAGGTCACAAAGTATGACACAGGTCATTTTTAATGACTCTGTGTGGCCTTTCCAAGTAAACTATATCATGAGCATTTACATAAGAGTTTGATTGCAGCTCATGCCTTTTATGAGTTCAGATCATCTTGCCCAACAAAATTCCCCAAACAATTTTGTATTTAGTGGAAGAGTTCTAGGGGACAGAACTCTGTCAGCAAGACATCAAATGTGTGAATACAATTATTATAACCCATCTTGGGTGGTGAGCGCAAAAGTAACATTATATAAAGGTAATAATCTATACAGTTCCCAATACAGTTTTTCTTCCTCTTACCAACTGATACCTGGTAATTTGTAGGATTTGGAGTTCTCCTTTCAATTTACTGGAGATATCACGATTATCTTCAAGTCACGTTCTGTGGCATTTAAGTACAGGTGGCTTTATACATTTGCCATATGAATTCTGTGGCTTTTATTTATTTTTATCATCATTGACCAAATCATCATTATTTCATGTCACCACCAGAGTCTTAACCAACAAATACATCAAGATTTGTCAGATATAATTTCATTTAGATCAGAGTTCTGTGCCAAAGATCATCCAGTCAGCATAGAAACCGTTAAAAAGAGAAGTTGGCATTTGGTGGGTCCAGAAGGGACATCAGCACAACTTGCTGACCTGGTCTGAACCAGGTCTTCTTAATAAACACTTTACAAAGATCCACAGGACTTTGCTAACTTGTCCTTTCCATAGTGTCCTTCACTGACCCTCAATGAGTGACCTCATCACCCAATGTCATTTCATGAGACTGTGTAGAGAATGATGTCACCAGCATTAGCTAAATAATTAGGGTTTTTTTAATCAACATCAATGTGCTTGTATAGCCTTCTCCTTATAACCTTCTCCTTATTTTCAACATCGCTTATCTTTCTGGCTGCCTTCACACAATCCCTTCATTTTTGTCCCTTCTTGCTGCTGTGCAGTTCTGGCAAGAGGCTTGTCTTGCCTGCTTTTCTGCGTGTCACAGATTGGCTCTCTCCTAACCTTAGCTCCAATTAATTCTTTGTTTGGTTTGATGTCTAGCCAACAGTCAGCAACTCCCTTGGTTTTTACTCCTGGTCACTCAAATAAATAAACCAAATGTTAATTTGTTGCTCATTGATTAATATTAAGTGCAGAGATGGTGTAACCGGAAATATTAATGTTTTTCTAAGCATGCACAGTAGCAGAGTAGTGGTATCGGGTTTTGTTTTGGTTTGGATAAGCTGGGGTGGGGGAACGGATATCCCTACTTCAATGTCCATTATTTTATTTGATCTTTATAATAGCCTGAAAAAGTAGATAGGACAGAAATTATTGCCTACATTTTACAGATGATGAAACCAAGCTCAAAAATTAATTTGAGCACAGAGCAGCAGTGAAAAGGACTCATCAAACCTAAAACAGAACTCCACAAAACTGTGATGAATAATTCCATTTCCCATAATGTTATCAGGCGGAATGATATTAATACTTTAGGGAATAATATTTTCCTAAACTCTGAGTTATCCAGATTTCTTTCCATGGAATAGCAGTTGGTGACATGTTTCATGAGAAACAAATCCTTTAGTAAAATATGACAATGGTCTGCTCAATTCTACATCCCCCCCATAGAATTCTACTATGCCCATCAGCATTTAAGAAAACTCATAAAAGTGCCATTGTGCAAGATTAAAAAAGACTTTGACCCAGAATTCTTCCAATATTTCCTACCATAGGGCACCAAGATTAAAAGAAGGGTGACCAAGTCGCACCAATACTGGAGAGAGACTGAAAGTTTGAGCAAAGTGGGAAGGTAGCCTCAAACCCTCAAACCCAAAGTGTGATGTAGACAAATTCTGAACATACCAGAAATGCCAAGCCAAGCATATTTGCTAGCTGAGGTGCAAAGTGTCCACTCTTTGGCATCTACCCCAACAACACAAAAACATTAACTTAAAAGATATATGCACTCTTCTGTTTATTGTAGAGCTATTCACAATAGCCAAGATCTAAAAACTACCTATGTAACCCAAAACAAATGAGTAAGTAAAGAAGTTTGCAGAATATACCATAATGGAATAGTTCCTGACTACAAATAAAAATACAATCTTGTGATTCACTATATGTGGATGGAACTAGAGGATATCATGCCAAACAAAGTGAATCAGAAAGGGAAATGTTGAACAATGTTACTCATATTGACATCATTGATGGAATAGATTATATACAAGTAAAATACCCTGAGTTCTGCCAAAAGAATCCACTCTGCTGTGGGAATAGAGGGGAGGGCGAGAAGGGTCCTCAAAACATTGATGGAGGAATGTTTTTTGCTGTGGTGGTCATTGTGATACACTTCTAATGCCAAAAACATGAATATTGATATTGTTGTAAATCATGTGCCTCAATTTTTTTAAAGAAAATATGTAGTATAAACAAATGATAGATGGTTATTCAGAAATATGGACCAGAGAAACTAGATGAACAAAGTGAATGTGAACATATCCTTCCACGATGTCTTTGGGTGGCTAATCACACAGGATCACTGTAGCCTCTCCTGCTACCAAATTCCTTGTCTTCAAAATGACCCAGTTTTGTTTCATATTTTGGTATAATGAATAAGGGATAATCTTATGACTGTTTTGCCTTTTGCTATTTTCCAGGTCTAATAAATACAATGTAGTTACTCAAATATTTGTTTAAAAATGAAAAATATATGTAATTATTGACACAAAATATATAATTAATATATTAATATGCATAATTTAATATACAGTGGGGCATGGGGAAGGTAGAGAGGTAGAAAACCACTCACAGCAAGGAAAAGAGAATCCAAAATTTGAAGGCCTTTCCCTGTATTTTTTGACATTGAGGGAGTTTTGTTTCTGTCAGAATTTAGCTCTTCCCCTTCCACTTTACAAGGACAATGGGACATATAAATACAACAACATGATTTCTATCAACGCTATCCTTTGCCACCTAGGAGTCTAAGTAGATGCCATGGCCTGTGTAAGATTCATATAGCACTTCCCAGTAGAGTTGTATTAGAACATATCCAATAAGCTATTTCATCTATCACTGCTTAAGTCATCTTATACAAAAATAAGGGGGTACAATCAATATCCCCTCCTTTTCCTAAGAGTCGTAGGGAAATTTTCTATCATTTTTTCCTACTTCCTTTCAAGACCCTGAAGTAACATGAATAGGATGCCCCTGGGTAGAGGAAACAAACAAGCATCTTTTCTGCTTTCCATTTCTCAGTTTAATTGGTAGGACTGCAGTCGATACATGACCCTGTTTCCCCACAAAGAAGGATCATTGAATAAAGCTTTCTACACTTTGTTTTGCAATAGATAACATACTTTTATCTTCTATTTAGGACTACACAAAATTTTTATTGGGACTTTTTTGAAATTATCTTCCCTAAATGCTAGTCTTGAGTTCTGGTCTTTAATAGCTTACCAGACAAGAGGTCTCAACAGAATACCTGGAACAGTCCACAGGACTTATGGCTACTCTAAGAGGTTACATAGGGATAGTTACTGGAAAGATTTTTCAGCTTCAGTTTAAGCCTTCTTTCTGTACCACTTGGCTGCCCAGGGTAAAGATCCACCCTGATATTTCTCCCCAGGGATCATTCATGCTCTCATTGCTTGCTGAGGTACAGATGTTATTAGGTTCCTCCAATACTGAGTCTCTTCTAATCTCTTTCATTCACCCAGAAGAGGTCACTAATTGATTATGAAAAACAGTCCTTTTACCACAGAACCCTGGGCCCTCCCCTTTGCCACTGTTAAGGGACAATTTTACTCAATGGTTAAGAGTCAAACGCCCCAAAGCCATCCCATTTTTCCTAATATTCTAACCATTGATTCTATTATCATTGCTATTGTGAAAAAAAAATCCATTACACCATATGGTAATTACCACCACATCAGTATTATTTTGCAAAGATCCCAGCAAAGCTCTGGCCAACAAGGGATGAGAGACGAGTTTAATCAGTATGACATCTGTGCCAATAGAAGTCACTATTCTCCAATAAAACTAAAAGGAAAAACAATATGCTGCACAGAAAGAGGGAGATTTGATACTGAACAGATTCCCCAAATAAAATTTTATGCCACCATACCCAACATGAGGTTGGTATATATTTTATAAATCCAATAGTCCTTTCAGGTTCTAAAAGTGCTCCAGATATTATTATAATAGTAATAATATCTATAATTAAATAAACAATTAGTATAAACTCATAAAGGTAATAAATATTATATATGTATCATAATTATCACATCTCATTTTTAAACAGTCCTGCCACATTATTATGAACTGTATTCACAGGATAGGGATTTCCCTGAGACTCTAAGAAGTGAGATATCATTCCCAGGGTTACGCAGCTTGAAGGTAAAACTATAACACATATCTAGTTATCTATGAAAACCTGCTCTCTTCACTTCACACTATGATCTCCTGGATATGCTAGATAACCCTGCATCCCCAAAGCAAAGGCATTTTTATGGAATAGGGATAAAGTTTCCAAGTCAGTCAAGTTGGGAAACACATTGTTGATAAGGGTGTGGGCCAAGTTGGTAACTGAAAACATCCCTTCCAAAATGAGAAGGGAGCAATGAACTGCTAGGACTATCTCAACAAGGCATAATAGCCAATGTGTGCCTTTTTATCTATGGTCTATTCTGTTCAGTCCTATGAAGAATGGATGAGGAGGTCAAGATGTTTTCATTGCAGCACTTTGAAATCTCGTGTTTTTCTTTATGCACAAAAAGGTATGGCTAACAATTTAAATTTTATTGGTACATTTATAAGTGACAAAGTTCCCAAAGAAAGTTCGGTGAGTTTCACAAAAGAATATCTGAGATCTCCACTGAATATTAGGTTTGAACAAATTAAACAGAAGGTTGCACTTGAAAGGGAAATGGTAAAAGCAAAGGCACAGGGGAGAGTAAGAAAATTAGTTCAGCTACAGTTGAGACTTTTGTGTAGTGAGGGATAAAAATAAAAATCAGATTGAAATAGACACTTGCAACGTTTTTTAATCCTTAGTTAAAGGCTTAGAAACTGAGGCAGTGTTGAGTAGATGACCACATGTTTGTATATGAGAGAAACTTGATCCCATCCTCCCAACCGCTGGGTACCATATCTGGAACCATCACAACCACAACAAAAGTGATTAAAAGAGCTTCACATTTATACTAAAAGCAATAGGGGTCAGAAGGGAGTATTGGAACTAGTTTGGAATGCCCAGTACCCACTTGAAACATCAGAGGGGTTTGATAAATGTTTGTTAAGTGAGTGCACCTTTCTCCCTGCATTAACATATACCTCAGAGACCCGGGCCCTATGAAAGCAGGATGAGAACGCTATTTGGGTCTCCCAAAGAGGAATCAAAAGAGCTATGCTTGGAATATCATGCCTCACTCAAGTGAAAGAAGGAATCCGGAGCTCCGACCTCCATCGCTGTTCCAGAATCAGTGAAATGAAACTGTGGTTCATCTACACTATGATACATAGAATACATAGTATTCTATACTATGGAATACTATGCACGTGTCAGAAAAGATGAAATTATGAAATTTACCTGCAAATGGATGGACATGGAGACTATCATGCTGAGTGAAATTAGTCAGAAGGAAAAGGACAGATATAGAATGACTGCATTCATTAATAGGATATAAATAGATACCAGTGTTTTACTAAATGTGGGAAATGGTAATGGCAGATTAAAACTCACCATTGAATATACACAAAGAGACTTAAGTGATAAACTCTAAATATCTGCAGGGCTAGCCACAATGTGTAAAAAGAAAAGGGAGAGAGATGCAGAGACAGAGAGAGACAGAGAGAGAAAGAGAGGAAACAGGGCTACCTGCTGTTGAGACAGCCTGGGGGTGGGCAGGAGGGGGTGGGGTACATTGGTGGTGGAAATGGGGCACTGGTGGAGGGATGGGGGCTGGAATACTGTATTACCAATAACCAATTGTGAACACCTTTGTAATTATATGTCTCACGGTGGTATAATAAAAAAAATTAAAAATAAAAACATTATCCATAAGGCAGTAGAGAGGAGACTAGGAAGGCTTATCTGTTGGTGCTTCAGAAAGGACACAGTAGGATTGTACTCTAGGAAGATCCTCGGTAGGATGATCACTCATCTTTTCTCTTATTCAAAGGTTTAAACATTCTTTTACTTACCTAGTAGAATGTGCCATGATAGTTCATGTTTTTCTAAGAGTCAGTAAACTTTTCATTTATTTAAAGTTTTGAATGCAGAGACAGAATTACTTAACAAGGTCATGTTAAGTCAATAAACACCGACTTTCTCCATTTCTTCTCCATTCTTCATTCAATTATCAAATCCCAACAGATGCTAAAGAGCTCACCCAAGCTAATAACCTCCAGCATTATATAAAACAACAGTCATTCTCGTCAAACATCTTACTACTGGGAACAAGTCCCATAGCCGGCAATTTGGTTTCTTGGCAAGAAACAATAGATGAATGGATGGATGGATGGATGGATGGATGGATGGATGGATGGATGGATGGATGGATGGATGGATGGATGGATGGATGGATGGATGGATGGATGGATGGGTGGGTGGGTGGGTGGGTGGGTGGGTGGATGGATAAATAAATGAATTAATAAATACATACATACATAAATACATAAATAAATGCATGTATAAATAAATACATAAAGCTGAGTTTCTTTTCTTTGGGAGGATCAGAAATGTGGGAGAAGGCATGGATAAGGTTTATTCAATAAGGAAGACTCCTTCCTAACAGAGAATTTGCCAAGGAGTTGACAGTGATATAAAAACTTTACAAGACACAGTGGTGTGCAAATATCTGGGTCCATGATTGACTTTCTAAAGACCAACTGCTTCTATCAACTTTCTAATACATTTGACAGAAAGGTTGGCCATATTCTTTTCTGCTTCTACTAGTCTTGGAAAGCTCCAACAAGCTATGCTACTCAGTAGGAGTCTATCAAAACCATAGAGTTCCACTGACCAGCTTGGAATGACCCATTTTTAATCTTCACCTAAACTAGCAACTTCTTAAACATTATAGCCTGAAAAACGTGTTTGTGTTTAAAACCACAACAGCTACCTAAACCCTACTAAATGTTAATCAGGTCTTCACTGCTTCCGTGCCACACCTGCTTTTCTACCAATTTCTTCCCCAAAACACCACAGTGTCTTTTTCCTTCTGGAAAAAAATTACTTCATTATGAAGACAACAAGCTGTGGTACTGGACTATATGAAAGATCATAGGTGCCTGTTGGGATGAGGCTGCAGCCTGGTGCATAGGGCAGAGTGGGCGTTTGGCCGGACACTGAATTCCTCAGTCTTCTTTGCAGCTGAAGCTCCCAGGGAAGTTATGACCTAGAAGATTCTTCTATTTTCCCTTTATTTTTTTCTCATGTTTCCCTGCACAATATTCTTATGTACCAAGAAGTTTTATCACTACTTATTTTGGGAGGAAGTTGGTAATGCCTTACTAAAGGACTATTAGGCAGTGTTTATCAGCGGGTAGGGCATTTGCCTTGCAAACGGCCGGTCTGTGCCTGCCGGGTTCGATTCCGGCATTCCTTATGGTCCCGGAGCATAGCCAGGTGTGATTCCTGAGTGCAGTGCCAGGAGAAACCCTGAACATTGCCGGGTGTGAACCAAAAATGCAAAAAAAAAAAAAAAAATTGAATGAGCTTTAAAGCAAAAATACTTACACAGATGACTAATTGTGTTCCAACACTTAGGTATACAAGTGTAAATACAGAAAGATGCTCATCTGTATTTCTGTAAGGGGAGACCCTTATAAATAAGCTACATATCTACATATAAAGAGTTTGTTTAAGAATATTATTATCTATTAGAGTTGTTGCCCTTTCACCACCTCTGGTGCCAAGTAAGCTCATTCACCAGCCATGATCCATAAACTCATAATCACTTGAATCACTTGAATCCCGTTATTCATCAATTTGCTCGAGCGGGCGCCAGTAACATTTCCATTGGACCCTATCACGTGCCAATGTAGCCCAATGGCATCTGGTTGATTCAGGAAAATGAAGAGACTCAAACCGTTCCTTCCAGGGTCTTTACAAGGAAGTCTGACCGACATCCCGTGGGATCCAGTCGGTAATGGCTCTAGTCCAGCGGTTGACTCCAAATCGCATTACATGTCCAGCCCATCTGATTTTCGATGCCTTGGCAAACGAGACAGAGTCCCTGATTCTGGAATAGCAACGGAGATCAGAACTCGGATTCCTTCTCTCACTTGAGTGAGGCGTGATATTCCAAGCATAGCTCTTTCTATTCCTCTCTGGGAGACCCGAATATCATTCTCATCCTGCTTTCATAGGCCCCAGGTCTCTGAGGCGTATATTGATGCAGGGAGAAGCGGTGGAGTCAAAGAGATGTGCCCGGAGCCGGAGGTTCTTTGTCCTTTTAGCTATTTCTTCGATGCCTTTGAAGGCATTCCATGCCGCTCTCTTCCTCCTGCGCAGCTCAGGTTTTAGGTCGTTCATCATGTTGATTTCTCGACCTAGGTACACATAACTGCTGCATTCAGAGATGCTTGTTCCATTGAGAGTGAATGGGGCCTCAGGAACTAGTTCATTCTTCATGAACATTGTTTTCTTTAGATTCAGCTGTAGACCTACCTTTCCACATTCTCGGTCGAAGTCAGCCAGCATTTGTGCCGCTTGGCTAATGTTTGGTGTTATTAGAACAATGTCATCAGCGAAGCAGAGGTGGTGTAGTTGCCGACCATCTATCTTCACTCCCATTCCTTCCCATTCTAATTGTCACATGATGTTCTCGAGGGTGGCACTGAAGAGTTTTGGTGAAATGATATCACCCTGTCGAACCCCTCTTTTCACATTAATGATCACTTCTTTGTAGAATGGTGAGATCCTGGTGGTGAATCCGTAATACAACTCACGAAGGATCTTGATGTATTGGGTTTGAACCCCCTGTTTGGCTAGGGCTTCGATGACTGCTTCAGTCTCCACAGAATCAAAGGCTTTCTGTAAATCAATGAACGTGAGACAGAGCGGCATCTTACACTCCCTACAAACCTTGATGAGCTTGGTTACTGTGTGGATATGGTCGATTATGCTGAATCCTTTCTGGAAGCCTGCTTGCTCACATGGTTGTCCTTCATCTAGTGTTCTACTAATCCTGTTCAGGATGACTCGTGTAAACAGCTTATAGATGACGGACAACAGGCAGATGGGGCAATAGTTGCCAATGTTGTGAATGTCTCCCTTCTTGAACAGTAGAACTGTCCTGCTGGTTTTCCATTGGGAGGGCACCTTGCATTCGGACAGGTAGCGTGTGAAAAGCCGAGCTAGTGTATTAATGAGTACCGAAGGCAGATTCTTCAGGTGTTCGGGTCTGACTTTGTCTGGGCCTGGTGCAGTTCCCTTCTTTACCGGCGAGCTGGCATGTCGGTTTCAGAAGGGAGAACGTTGGGAATGACATATCCATCCTGTGGAATTTGGTATGTGGGCAGGTGGATGTGGCTATCAAAGAGATTTGAGTAGAAGTCCTGGACAATCTTCTCCATTGCCTTTCTGGAAGATGTGATAGATCCATCAGGGCATCGGAGGGCAGTCATATTGGTCTTATAGTTGGCGAAGGACAGGCGGGCAGAGCGAATGCTTTTCCTGGCTTCTGCTGCATCTTCCAGTATTTCTGCTCTTCTGTCTTTGAGGTCTTCTTTTATCGCTTCTCTGCACCGTTTAGCAAGCTTGGACATTAGCATTTCGTCTCCTGAGGCTCGCGCCTTGCCACGTTGGCAAATGAGCTCAAGAGTTTCTGAAGACAGGTGTCCTTTTGTGTCTTTCTCTCTCTCGGCATTCTTCGCACAATCATGGAGGTGCTGAACCAGTCAGTTGTATTCTTCATCGATGTCGTCAATGATGGTATCTTCCCATATTGCTGCAATGGTGCCAAAGAGTTCCCAGTTGGTGGTCGTTCTGGGAGTTCTCTTCTTAAACTTTGCAGCCTTTTCTCCCCCATTGTGGGAAGTAGAATTTTGCATGGAGGCGGTGGTCTGATCCTGTTTGGAATTTGGGGGCGACAGCAACATCGGTCAGACAAAACCGTCGATTGAAGATGATGTGGTTAATTTCACTGTGGAACTGTCCGCCAGGAGATTCCCATGTCCAACGTTTCACTTCAGCTTTCTGAAACTGTGAGTTCCCATGAATGGTCTTGGTGGACATGATGAACTCAAATAGTCTCTCACCCTGTTACGTTCCATTCTAGGCCATCGGTCCCGATGTGGAGTTCTTCAGCCGATCTTCTTGGTCCTATCTTGCATTAAAATCACCGACTATGATCTTGTAGAAGGTGTGATCTTTTTTATAGAACTCCTCCAATTTCATGTAGAATTTCTCAATTTCATCTTCTTTGTATGTGGATGTTGGTGCGTAGACAATGAAGATAGAAATTGCTGGCAGTGGGCCACATCTCTTCAAGTGTAATCATCCTATTCGGTTTCTTATGCATTCAAATGAATCAATGTTTACGGCCATGCTCGTGTTGACAAGGACACCAGCGCCACCAATGCCTCTTTAAGTCGCGTGTTCCAAGAAACAATTCTTCTCCGGTGTCAAATACAGCATGATGCAACTGATGCCTCCTCGTCTCAGTCAGACCAATGATGTCGTACTTGATCTTTTTGCTTGCAGCATCAGATCCTCAATATATGCTTCCGATGCCAGTGTACTTGCATTGAAAGTACAGGCAGTCATTTTAGTCCTTCTTCGTTTTGGCAGCCTAGGATGGCCGTGAAATTTTATCAGGCACTGCTTGTTTGCCTTTCTTACTGCTGCCATATTAAGGGCTCTTTTCGGGTCAGGAAAATAAACATTTCTGTTACTGGATTTGGCATATCGAACACGCATTGGACAGCTTGCCAGGCTCTGCCATGCGGGCGCTATATTCTCATTACTTTGTGGGGCTCTCTCAGAGGGGTGGGTAGAATATTTATGGTAATTTGGAGGTAAATCAGCGCAGCACGCTCAAGGGGGAAAGCTGGTTTCTGCTCTGCTGGGTGTACCTGTGTCTTAGGCTCAAGCATTCCTGGGCTTGAAATACTCTCCTCTGAAGGGCGGGTCTCTGCGTGGTGGGTCCTTGTAGGCTGGGTTTCTGACAAGCCAGGCTGGAGACTGGATTAATCTGCTGGGTGGAGATCTTACCTGATGCAGAGTATGGATTGTGAAGATCGCTGCCAGCAAGGTGTGGGGGTTTCTCTGGGCTCCTCCGAGGGGCTCCATCGGGATGGTGGACTCAGGTCGGAAGTTGCTCTCGTGGTCCATGGAATGCAGGGGGTTCAACGGGGAAAGCTGGTTTCTGCTCTGCTGGGTGTACCTGTGTCTTAGGCTCAAGCATTCCTGGGCTTGAAATACTCTCCTCTGAAGGGCGCGTCTCTGCGTGGTGGGTCCTTGTAGGCTGGGTTTCTGACAAGCCAGGCTGGAGACTGGATTAATCTGCTGGGTGGAGATCTTACCTGCTGCAGAGTATGGATTGTGAAGATCGCTGCCAGCAAGGTGTGGGGGTTTCTCTGGGCTCCTCCGAGGCTCCATCGGGATGGTGGACTCAGGTCGGAAGTTGCTCTCATGGTCCATGGAATGCAGGGGGTTCAGCGGGAAAGCTGGTTTCTGCTCTGCGGGTGTACCTGTGTCTTAGGCTCAAGCATTCCTGGGCTTGAAATACTCTCCTCTGAAGGGCGGCGTCTCTGCATGGTGGGTCCTTGTAGGCTGGGTTTCTGACAAGCCAGGCTGGAGACTCATAAATAAATCTGAAAAGAGATCAGCAAGTCATAGAAATTCTTCCAGACCCAGCACAAGCCTGAGTCATTGGGAGCAACCTGGATGGAGAGGGTGGGTGAGCCCCATTCCTTCCCAAACAGCCACAGCAGCTGAAAATCTCCACATTCCACAATCACTGCCATGCTCAAGGCTGGACTCCAATGATAGTTCAAGCCTCATCGAGAAAATATTCTGTTAAAAACTCAGGAATGGGGCCGGGCATTAGTCCAGCTGGTAGGGCGTGTGCCTTGCCGCGACCGGCCCATGCCGGCCTGGTTCAATACCTGGCATCCCATATGTTCCCGAGCATTGCCAGGGGTAATTCCTGAGTGAATAGCCAGGAATAACCCCTGAGCATTGCTGGGTGTGACCCAAAAAAGCAATAAAAATCAGGAATGCAGGTTCTGTAACTAAAATGTTCAGGTTTTCAAGTCAGGGATGGGCTACTTCCCCACATCTCCCTGAGCTTCTGGAATTCACACTAGTCACTCACACACCCCAAAACTACCACCCAGTTAAAAAATTTAACTCCTGCTGTGTCACCCAGTTAAAAGTTTTGGACTTCCTGCAAATCCAAACTTTACACACTGATAAACAAGGAGCAGCATACCAGATTAGATGAGATGTAATGTAGAAGGCAGACAATCTCAATTACAATCTCAATCACAGCTCAATGAGATGAATGGGGCATTCCTCCATATGGCAGGAAGGCAGCACTAACATTCCTGAACGTTTCATGTAGGTGCACACTCCCTGAAGACCTTGATTGAGATTCCCACTTAATCCTCACATCACCTCCATGCTATTGCTTAGGGATCTCATAAGAAGTCACAGAGAGAAAAGCAGTTTTCCCAAAAAATAATGCAATGAGCTAAAGGTGGGGATGGGAATCATATGTAGTTAGTTGGTTCCTAGAAACTCTAAGCAATACATTTAAATGCCAGATACACAAACTGGAAGGAAGTCCACGTTTGAGATAAAGTATTAGATGGGGGGAATTAATAGCTCTGGAAGTTCATCCCATGGTGGCCAGGGATCAAAAGAGAAGTGACCATCCCTAGACGGAAAATTAAATCTCCCAGGGACAGATGGATTCTGACACAGCTGGCTCTGTCCTTCCCCAATCTGCCACCACCCACACTCTGTGTCCAGTGCTAACTTGGGCAATCTGCTGTCTATTTTACTAAGAATTGTAATTTTTAGCACCATAAAGAGGAAACCTATATTTTTTTTTTTGGGGGTGCATCTATTTGGTCATTTGAGATGTGTGCTGACACAAGTTTTGAGCAGTTACTGAGGTTACAGGATTGGTATATTCCCTTCCTCATATGATGAGACTGAATCATGAGACATGCCAGACATATAAACAAGGGTGAGTTGAAGCAGGAAGAAGCGTGTTCTTGACTGTTCAAGAGCAAGAATCATGACAATTCATTGAAAATTTCAATTTCATCATGGGACTAGTAGGTATCACTACCTATATACCTTTAGGCTATCTCTGGGGTTTCATATCACTGATTCAAAAGTAGAAAATGCCTCAAATCACTGTAGGACCATGCCTAGCTGCTTGAGCCAAATCTAAGGGAATTCTCTGAGACCCCAGAAATCTTTCATCACTGCTATTTCTCTCTCCTTGTCTTTCTGAATGGTGATAATGAGCAGGTGGCTAAAGGGAATCAAATCAAGTTGAGCTGTGGACTGTGTCTACCTTAAGCCCCAATACCATAGTGTTTTTATTCTCCTCATTTTATGCTTCACCGTTTCTAAAAGCTCTTCCAGCTTATAAAACACACAAACTCTACTCCCGTACACTCAAAAACACTCATGCACATGCACAGCTCTTCCTGTAGTAAATATTAGTTTAAATATTGGAGGGCAACGACCTATGGGACTACCAAACTTGAATTACTGCACCAGCAATTTTCCTCTCAAGATAAGATCAGATTCAAGTTAATACCTCTGGCTCAGATACTGTGTCACCAAGTAAAAATTTCATGTGCTCTGTGTCAGATGATGCTCTGTGCTCAGTTGATCCATGATTGTGCTTGCTAAGAGCATTTAGTGGACTGACTCCATCTTTCTAATGTCTGCCTTAGAATTGTGTCAGGAGCTAATGGCAGGAAAAAAAACAGTGCCATTCATCTTAATTGAGCAATCATTAGGACTTCCTCCAATAATGAAAGTAAGCAGGGAACCTACAGCTGACCTCCCTTGAGCTATTTGGGGGTCTTGTGCCCAGAGACTACCTCACACAGGATAAATATAGCTGATGTTGCCTAACTTCCCAGCCTGATCTAATTAGTAAACACCTTCAAAGGGATCAGGCTGACTTTTTGAGACCAAGGCTGCCACATACTGCAAAAGTGGGCAAATAAATATTTAAACAGCACATGTGTGTAGGTGGAGTGGGAAGAGGAAAACAGATTAGAAACAGATATGAGTTAGTTTGGGGGAGGTCTGTTGTGTACTTGTCCTTGCCCTTGTTCCTCCCTGAACAAACTTACCTCTGCTCCAAGATTTCCATGGGACCTTGCCCCCAAGACCTTCAGTGGCCCCATCCCCAGTCCAGCCCACCTCAATAACATATCCCAGGAAGAATCACCCCAAGATATTGACTTACTTTATCTGATGTTATCCCTAATCATTCAAAACAAATTGTTTTTGGATGTTAGACTTGAATGATATCTATTTAAGAAACTAAAATAGAACAATAGTGCTATTCAACAAATTCTTATTAACATGCAAATGACTCCTGAAGTTGTTGGGTGCATTTTTTATTCTAGCAATGTCTTAACCTAAAGAAACAAATCTACAGAACATTTCAGGCAACACCAGCAAGTCATCAACTGCACCTCTGCAGAAGTCAAAGCCTGTCTAGGGCATTTCCTGGCTCTTCATGCTTTCTTGGTAGCTTGCAGCCAATTATCACATAGCTCCCCATCATACTGTGCTGGAACAGCAACTAATGAGACCTCCTGGGTCACACAAAAGGCTTCAAAAGGAATCAAAGTACATGGCACAAAAATGAACTACAATCAGTTCCACCTCCACTGTTAACAAAGAGGGGAGCTGCGAAAGAACATTTTCATCATTAGGTTTAAAATTAGGAGCCCAATATGGAATTAAAGGTTAGTTATCTGGAGTGGACCAGATGAGAAGATCAATGTGAACTTAACATATTTCCCCCCTGTGTGCCACAGGGATATGTTGAGTGGGCAGGGAAAGACAGGGATGAGGGGCAGTGATTAAAGCAAAGCACTCATGGTGCACCTGCCATTAGAAAACATGATGTTTTGTGCAATCCATTCATTGTCTCATTTAATCCTCAGAGAATATTACAAACTAGATGTTATCACCACTTCAAAGATGAAGCTGGACCTTAAGTGTATCAGTGGTTCATGTACACATAACCATGTTTTGTTGTATTTGTTTGTCGGATTCAATTTGGATTATCTGCTATGTCATACATACATCAATCATCTAGTCAGCAAAGAATGCAAAAAAAGGCAATAATGTTTTCAGGCCATTAAACAAGAACTATGATATGTCTTCTCAAAGTTTCACAACACTGGTCTTGAAACCTTATTCATTTGTATTTTTAATCAGTTCAATATGTATACATATCCCTAAGATACTGGGGATATGGCAGTGAATAAAACCTAAAAGGGTACCTCCTAACATGAAGATTACATTTTAGCAGAAAGAGGCAACCAATGAATAAACAAGAAAGCAACTCATGTATAAAAGGAAGGAGGAGGTAGAGAGAGAGGAGAAGGAGTTATGAAAAAGTAAATATCATGCAGGGAACTTGAATTAGTAGATGCTGATGAAATGCGGCAAGAAGTGACATAAATTGGGATCTGATTTTCTCTATTTCCAGTTAGAGAAATTTCTAATACAGAATTCTCTAATTCCAATCACAGTGGTAGAATTTTCTCACAGAAAGAGACCTTAAAACTGAGATTTAAATGCCAAATCAGGGAAAACATAAGCTATCAGGGGAATGAATGCAGACAAAGAGGTGGAATTTGCTTTAAAATAATTAAATTATGATTCAGAGAAATTTTTAAAAAGCCACAGGGCTAAGGCAAATCAGTAAGGGAGAAGTGATTTCAGAGAAATGGGTGAGAAACATGAGATTTGAAGACTTTTATAAGCCAGGGTAAAATCCATTTATCAAATTTTTGTTGAATAAATAAATGCACAAGTTTTGGAGCACTCTAAAAATGTAAGCATCATTGATTTTAGGATCTTACAGTTGTGTGAAAATTATCAGTGAAATTCACATTCAAGAAAAATTTGTTGTGCTGGAGCAAAAAGTACAGCAGTCAGGGCATTTGCTTTGCATGTGGCTGACCTGGGTGTCATCACTAGCACCCCATATGGTCCCCCAGCACTGCAAGAGTACTTTCTGCTTGCAGAGCCAGGAGTAACCCCTGATATATATATACATACACACACTGAGATTCTAGAGTGGGCCAACACTATGTGAGGTAGAGAATTAAGCCAAGCTTCTCACCTTCAGCCGACTCCCAGATATAAAGAGAGAGAGAGAAGATCACACCATAGAGCAAGTAGTTCTTTAGTTTTAGGAAATGTTAGGTATTGGCCTGAAAAAAATCATCTGCTTTGGTCTAAAAACAAAACTGTCAAAGAATATATAAAGGTAAGAGATCCTGCGCTCTTCCCACCAGGTGCGTTCCCCGGCGGCTGCCCCTGACCCCGGGCTCCAGGAGAAGCTGGCTCCAGCTTTTGAGGGAGGGTCCCCCACCGGCACCCATCGGCGCAGGAACTCCCTCTGACGCCATCCAGCCCCGACGCCCAGCAGATCCCTGCGCTCTTCCCACCAGGTGCGTTCCCCAGCGGCGGCTGCCCCTGACCCCGGGCTCCAGGAGAAAGCGGCTCCAGCTTTGAGGAGGGTCCCCACCGACACCCATCGGCGCAGGAACTCCCTCTGACGCCATCCAGCCCCGACGCCCAGCAGATCCCTGCGCTCTTCCCACCAGGTGCGTTCCCCCAGCGGCGGCTGCCCTGACCCCGGGCTCCAGGAGAGAAACGGCTCCAGCTTTGAGGGAGGGTCCCCACCGGCACCCATCGGCGCAGGAACTCCCTCTGGCGCCATCCAGCCCCGACGCCCAGCAGATCCCTGCGCTCTTCCCACCAGGTGCGTTCCCGGCGGCGGCTGCCCTGACCCCGGGCTCCAGGAGAAACGCTCTCCCAGCTTTGAGGAGGGTCCCCACCCGCACCCATCGGCGCAGGAACTCCCTCTGACGCCATCCAGCCCCGACGCCCC
>JAJIBD010030861.1:0-28003 GCA_021461705.1 Cryptotis parvus
CTTTAATTTTCAAAAAACAGGCAGAATAAAAATTTTAGGTCTAATTAGAGACCTTTTTTTCATGTCTCAAACCAAACTATGTTTCCACCCAGCTGTTATTTACCAAACTAATCTCACTATAAGCATATTTGCTTATTTTAATAATTTTATGAAGAAACAGAGTAATGAGACAAACACATTTCAATGCAAAAAGAAACCTTAGTTTTTGTTAACATTTTAGACACCAGCAGGGGCTTTGGGGTGAACATTTGAACTGACAATCTATAAAAACATGAAAAACGCTCAAATTCTAATTTTGATAGTTTTGCATCTCTACCTCAAGATGATTTCTATGCTGCTGAAATTATACTTTATTTGCAAGATAAACAGCTTAGTTTTTATACCAGTAGGGTTGGCTTGTAAAATGTTAGAGAACGTTCTCCAATACACAGGCACACTGGGCCTTCTCAGAGTCAGCTTTAGGTAGGGCGAGACAGGGAGAGAGAAGAGGAGTCCTCTCATGGAGACAGTAAAACCAGGATTGTGCCGCTGCTCATGGACACCCGGTCTCCATACATACCTGGATGCCTTTTCCATTTTTATCTTTCAACTAGGGGATAGGGAGAGTGCTTGCCATTGGGTTTAAAATGTGTAAGGTGGTAAGGCAAAGGGTCCGAAGACCAGGAATGACTAGAGAGGATTATCTCCCTCTCCGTGTCCTGGACCCACCCTCTTGCCTCCATCCTGGAAATGTCTCCTTTTAGAGTATCTTTTTCAATCTTACCCTATTTTCCTTTTTGTCTTGATATCACCTATGACAAAGAAAAGGCAAGTTTAAGGGAACCATTCTAGGTCTCTAATCAATAACATGAACTTAAAGTAAATAAAACACAACTGTTTTTAATCTCAGATTTATACAAGGCAAGTCTGCTTTTTAGAAAATATTTTCTTAGTGGACCATTACTAATCGCTTCCTTTCACTGTTTTACTTGTCTTTTCACGTCTTCTATCAGTTTAAAATTCAAATTGAAGAATTCATGTATGACTTATAAATGAGCACACTATAGAGAATATTCTAGCCAGGATCATAACAAAAAAAAATAGTTTATTGTGTTTTTATTGTAGGGAAGAAGAAAGTCGGTTGTCCAGAGGGAGCAAGAATAAAGGGCTTCAGCCTACTATAGAACCAAAGAGTAAATTCTTCTTCCTGCAACATTTAAAAAAACTTTGATAAATGGGCATGAAGAACGTGATTGAAAAATGAGAGAATGAAAAAAAATACCTCTCACCAATGCTGGCACTTCAATTCACTACCTCTCATTTCATCAGAATGTACATTCTGACACAGATATTTGTTAAAGCATATTGGAGGGCACTCGCACCTATGCTTGGGAATTACTCCCAGACATGTGCTCAAGCATATTTTTAGCTGTGTTCAGAGGAAACATATGCAGAGTCAGGATCAAACCTGGATGGGCTAGTGTAAAGTGCCCTACATAACGTTTCTATCTCTTGGGCTCACCACAGACACAGTTTTATCTTTGTTCAATGTGATTTTTTCAACTCTGAAGTGAATTCTTGTTTACTTCTGCAAATGCTCCAAGGGACTTCAGTTTTGGAAGATTTCTCCAACCAAAATCACTTTGTAAACGGTGAAAGTTCTAATCTCACTCTCATTGCTCTTTTGGAGAGATGTCCTAGTTAAGGGCTAGGGTCTCACAACATATTTAGTTGTGATTTTTTAAGTGCTGACACTATGCTAATTATTTCCCCTGACATCTAAGCTAACCCTCATACTAAACTTCAAGAGCTCTGGGCTTTACCTCTCTGCCTTTTACTCATAGAAAAGAGACTGCTGAAGCAATATTCTCTGCTTTTCTACTTATTGTAATGGACACCTTCCACACACTTTCTTATGTAGGAAGCACTTGAATTAATCAAGTAGGAAAGCACTTGAAACAATGCTTCGGCATGTGTGCATGCCAGCAATTGTAACTGCTGGTAAATGCCCTTCCCAATCTCAGGGACACTCCCAGAAAGGTGCCTAGAACACTGAGCTCAACACATATTCTTGAAGTATTCATTTTACTTGTGATTAATTTCAAGCATTATTTTCTCCCAAACCAAATATCATGGATAAAATATACACTCACTTTAAGGATAAAATAGGAGACAGGAAGAAATGTTCAGTGAGCTTATTTGATTTACATCCCAGGTTCTCCCTGAAGTAAAATCTGTAAGAATTACATCATCGAAACTAGAACACCCCTGTCATAAGTGTTCTTCCCACTTGTTGCCAGCTCAGGGGGTCCTACGAAGCAGAGACAGATGATCTTATTAGACCAGCCCTGAAAGGCACCCTTTCTTTCAACATAATGTGAAGATTTGTACACGGATCCAATTCTTAGAGATGCTGATGGGATGATGAGAGTTACTCACAAAGTTCTTTCTGTCCTTGAATCTTCCAGCAAGTTTCCCAAGAGCCCTACATTCACCATACTACAAGTTTTCAAAAGCTAAATTTCCACAGACAAATCATTCCAATTACTGATATTACAGATTAGAAAGGTGAGGACCAAAGGAGTTCAGTGATTTGCTCAAGGTCATGAGGTAATATAAAAAATAGAACCACAGATGAATATGAGTTTCTTAGTCCTAGTCCAGTGCTATTTTCTCTCTCTTGAAAGCCTATCACAAGTGAGCAATTGGTACTACCTAGAAGGGGGTATCAAACACATACTAACAGCCAAAGTAGGAGACATGAGCAGAGGTATAAGAACTGGGCCTCTGTAAGATCAGTGTGGATGTGGAGTGAGAAACTTGAAAAAATGGGAGGGAAGAGGAGGACCTTGAGCTCCTCCTGGCAACCTGAGATGGGGATTGTAGGGGAATGGAGAGGAGGAAGACCCTTGAGCTTCTAGCAGTGGAGATTGGGGATTTCTAAGGGGTGGGGAGGTGGGAGGCAGAAGAATCAGGAGGTCTTCTGGTTATCTGTATCTGCAATAGTAGAACACAGTGATGTTGAGAGACAGACAGAACCATCCAGAAAGGTGAGGGGCAAATTGACTTTCATAACTTAAAAATGGGGTGATGTACTGAGCATCCCCTCAAAATGCTACTCTCCATACTGGGCCCTGTATAGCTCCTCAGGGCCCAAACTCTCTTCCTCCCTGGTTTCTTTTGCAGAGTTAAAATAAACACTCTGAGTACTATTTATCAGAAGCAGCCTACAATGCCCCAAGGAGCACTATCCTGAACTTGTAATGCTGTCACAGTGCAGAAAATGCTGATGCATTATGAGAAACCCAGAGTTCAGAGGATAAAGCAAGCAGACCAGAAAAAGAAGGAACCAGAATAGTAGTGTTTCATGTACAGTCCATTTAAGTGTTCCTAATCCTACAGAAAGGGCTGCATGTCCAGATTTTACTCCTGAAATCAGAAATACATGTGGACCTAAGACTCTCAATATCTAAAATTCTCTGAAATGGTAAAATATTCCTAGGTAGCCATATATTATAACTATGTTGTTAGAGGGACTGCAGCAAGCTTTCATAGTACTATGATTAATAGTGCACTATTACTACTATTAGTATTAATATTACTACTAAGTATTACTAATAACAGCATTGATATAAGTTGGCCAGGTATCTAGCACTATTGTTAACTTTTTAACCTCTGACTTATTTTTTTTTATTTTACTACAACATAATGACAGGTGCTTCCATTTTCATTATAAAATAATAAATGGAAACATAGAGAACATAAATGCTTTTCCTCTAGTTTTTGTATATAGTAAGTGGTAATTTGGTGAATACAGCTTCTAAGTTGATGCTGTTAACGTCTGCTGTCTAGGTGGGCACGAGGGCACACTGTCGAAAGTGCCAGGGACAAGGCACCCTCTCTAGCGCCTTGTCGAGGGCCAAGAAGAGAAGCACTCACTGGGCACGGATACCCAATTAGTTATTTGGTAAACACCAGGAATGTATCACTGTCACTGTATTACTGTCTTCCCATTCATCATTGATTTGCTCAAGCAGGCACAGTTACATCTCCTTATGTCCTGTCTCATGCTCGTAGAGCCCAAGGAAGCGCCTGCTTGCTCCAGAAACATAAAAGAGCCTCAAACAGGATCATTACCAGGAATGATCCTGTCTTTAAGGTGGGTCCCAGTAGGAACCTGAAATGCAGAGAGGAGAGAGGATCATTTTCAGGTAAAGGAGTTCATTTCAGTATCACTGAAAAAGAATGGGAGAAAAGAAAATAGAGAAACTATAAGGTTGAAAATGTATGCAGGGTTTAATTTTCAAGAGACACAAAGTTGTCTTAGTAAGTGGAGTATAGGGAAGGGCCTAGAGGTCAACCCTTTCCAGTCATCTTTTTAGAATAAATGAATCAATATTTCATTTTGTTCAATGAACAAAATGAATCAATGAACACCTGAAGAATCTGACTTCAGTACTCATCAATACACTGGCTCGGCTCATTATACATTACCTGTCTGATGCAAGGGTGCCCTCCCATTGGAAAACCAGCAGGACAGTTTTACTGTTCAAGAAGGGGAGACATTCATGACATTGGCAACTGTCGCCCCATCTGCCTGTTGTCTATCATCTACAAGCTGTTCACTCGAGTCATCCTGAACAGGATTGGCAGAATCTTAGATGAAGGGGCAACCATGTGAGCAAGCTGGCTTCCAAAAGGATTCAGCACAATCGACCATATTCACACAGTAACCAAGCTCATTGAAGTTTGTAGGGAGTTCAGGATGCCACTCTGTCTCACGTTCATCGATTTAAAGAAAGCCTTTGATTCTGTGGAGACTGAAGCGGTCATTGAAGCCTTAGCCAAACAGGGTGATCAAACCCAATACATCAAGATCCTTCATGAAGTGTATTACGGATTCACCACAAGGATCTCACCATTCTACAAAGAAGTGATCATCGATGTCAAAAGAGGGGTTCGGCAGGGTGATACCATTTCACCAAAACTCTTCAGCGCCACCCTAGAGAACATCATGCGACAATTAGAATGGGAAGGAATAGGAGTGAAGATAGACCCGGTTGGCAACTACACTGCCTCCGCTTCTGATGACATCGCATCTAATAACAACAAATATTAGTGAAGCGGCACAAATGCTTGCTGACTTCGACCAAGAATGTGGAAAGATAGGTCTACAGCTGAATCTCAGCAAAACTATGTTCATGAAAAATGAACTAGTTTCAGGGGCCCCATTCACTCTCGATGGAACAAGCATCTCTAAATGCAGCAGGTATGTCTAACTAGTTCGAGAAGTCAACATGATGAACGACCTAAAATCTGAGCTGTGCAGGGAGGTAGAGAGCGGCATGGAATGCCTTCAAAAGCATTGAAGAAATAGCTAAAAAGACAAAGAACCTCCAGCTCGGGGCACATCTGTTCAACTTCACTGTTCTCCCTGCATTAACATACGCATCATAGACCTGAGTCCCCACGAGAGCAGGATGAGAATGCTATTCGGGTCTCCCAAAGAGGAATCAAAAGAGCTATGCTTGGAACATCATGCCTCACTCAAGTGAGAGAAGGAATCTGGAGCTCTGACCTCCATCACTGTTCCAGAGTCAGGGATGCTGTCTCATTTGCCAAGGCATCGAAAATCAGATGGGCTGGACATGTAATACGATTTGGAGATGACAACTGGACTAGAGCTGTAACCAACTGGATCCCATGAGATGTCAAAAGATCACGTGGCTGCCCACCTACAAGATGGTCAGACTTCTTTGTCAAGACCCTGAACGAACGGTTTGAGGCTCTTTGCATTCCTGAAGCAACCAGATGCCATTGGGCTACACTGGTACGTGATAGGGTTAAATGGAGATGTTACTGGTGCCCGCTTGAGCAAATCAATGAATAACGGGATGTCAAGTGATCAAGTGAATAATATTACACAGCTTTGCTTTTCCTCATAGCTAACATATATTGACCATTTTGGTCCAGCATTTTTAAGCAACTTATCAGCATTTTGGCTCTCTGGCCTTCTGTCATGTCAGTATAGCCTTAAAATTACATTGATGTTGGAGCAGGAGTGATAGTAGTGGGTAGGGCGTTTGTCTTTCATGCGGCTGACCCAGGTTCCATTCTTGGCATCCCATATGGTCCCCAATCATCACGGGGTAATTCCTTAGATGCTCAGGACTAAACCTGAGCATCTCCAGTATGACCAAAAAGCAAAAAAAAGTAAAATACATTGATGGGAAAAATTGAATTCTTCAGCTACCCTCTGTTTCTCTTAATGATGGTTTCTGTATTGCCAGAAACACCTATTCTTATGATCTTAAGAAAGTACAAAATAACTCAAACGGTTGCAATGGCTGATTTTACATAATCACCTAGGTTCAGTCCTTGATTATGATGCTTCCCATCTGGAGGATGTGAAGCAAATACATTTGCTTTTCTGTGGTCTGTTTTGTCGTCTAGGAACTAAGGACAATAATACCCACCTCTCAGGCTTATGAGGATGATTAAACTGTTTACTACAGATCTTGAACACATAAATGCTTAGCATTATCTGTTATTAACATTTTAACAGTAACTTTAACATCAGCACTACCTGTTTAAACAAATACTTAACCTGTGTTAGCCTGACATATAACAAGTATGTAATGTTGCTTGTTATGGATTTTTGTCACAGAGATTTTGATCTGAGCGATTGAAAATATAAAGAAAAATCTAATATATTTGGGGTAAAACGTGTTTCCAGTAAAGATAATGCAGAAGATTTGGAATTTTTATAATTCTGTTTTTGAGAAAAGTCAGATTTAATATGCCCCCCACATTAGGTTTCATTATATGTCTCTAGGAATCATTTATTGACAACTTCTTAAAAGATAGTCTTAATGTAGAGTTGTTTCTGAGGCAATGTTCAGGACACTATTTTCTCAAATCATCTCAAAAAGTCAATGTTTTCTTCTACTTTTTTAAAATATCAGTTATAAAAAATAAAACATGAACAATAACCCAATAGCTTAATTTTAGAAGAATTGCTTAGTTTACCAAATGATTTGCAGTAAGGTTATTAAGAAAAAAAGAGAGAGAGACTCCTGGAATATTAATACACATCTTGATTTGTACCTTCCACTGAACTGAAAAACATGAGCTGTGGAATTTAATTGCCCAGTTGTGTGACACTGAGGAACCAATTAACATTATTTTCAATTCTTATTACAGCTGTAGCTATGAGATGTAGATATTATTATCCATGTTTTTTATAGCTAAAGAAAAAAACTTTAATCTTAGTTTACAAAACCAGAACTTTAAAGACATGGTTATAATCCCATGCTCTTCAGTAAAAACTACAGCTTTCAAATCCATAGGTTTAGCCTGCAGAAGTAATTTATTTGTTCTTGTCATCTCTTCACTGAGAAAACCAGGGAATTTCTATCAGAAGAGATTTTTGATTTTAATTTATTTTTTCCAGAGCTGACTTGTTACTTTGGTGCTCTTTTTCGTTGGGTTTACAACATGAAACTCTAGCTTATCTCCCTGATCCTACCTCATTCAGCTTTCCACCTCAATAGATACAAATTCTGCTTGATGATGGAATTCTTGGCTATCAAAATATGAGATGGTGAATGGAAATTTTACTCAATAATCAATCCATTTAAGTATAATTAAGTCTATTTCAAGTCTCTGCCTAAATTTTGAAATGACAACTTAATTGATTGTCCAAATAGAGAAGGGATAGTATTCTTCCCAATTATGATTAGACAATAACTATAATCCTTACATTGGCAGGAAAGGTAAAACAACAAAACATAGACTGTTCCTTAAGTAGTAAATATTTTAACAATGATCTGTTTACTTGAATCACTCCTGCAGATATTTTGCCAGTATCCATAGGTGAATCCATTTTTTCTTTGTTTTTGATTTCTTTATGTTTGATATTGCTTATCCTTTTCCTTGACTAGCTCAACAAAGTATTGCTATTTCTGCTAAACCAAAGGAACTAAAATCTCAAAACTTTATGCAGTAAATATCTATTCTTCCAGACGAGGTAGCTCTCAATCTGACCCATAAGGAAGAACTACTTGTGCATTGCCTAATGGACTACCTACTCTAATGGAAAGCTCTGTGTGGAGGCTGGGGATTGAGTGAACTCAGTTCAATAGGTTTTCTCACCTGCCAACAGTCTCTAGAATTTGGAAGAAGAATTACTGAAAGTAAGCCTCAGAACAGTTCAAAACTCTTGGCAATATGTCAACTACCTAAGAAATCTTTGTCTCCTCTATAAATTCGTCTTATAATGATGAAGCTTCTTTGGTGGGAATTGAAAAATAACAAAGTGTCCAAATGGAAGGACTGAGTGCTCGGAGATGACCTATGTACTTACCTCCCTTTTATGATGATGTTACTGATACTTGGATAAAGGAATGGCTCCAGGTCCCAGAGCTAGAGCCAGATTCCTAATTAGTCTGATCAGCAGCAGGTCTCTGAGCTAGGAACATCTTGCTCTATCCCTTAGAATTTCAGTTACATGCTTATTTTCTGCGGTCTATACCTGCAACTGTTTACTAGGCAATTCTTGACTTCTCACAGTCCTGGAAGTCAGCAACTGCATGCAAACACAGAGCTAAGGGTAAGCAGAAATTCATCACCAGAAACAAGACTAAAGAGAGATCCTGTATCCTAGGGTCAAAGGGTTATTGTTGTTATTTTGTTTGTTGGTTGCTTTTCTAAATTTTATATATACTTGTCGGGAGTGCCACTGGGGTCCCTGACAGTGTCGGAAGCGAAGTTCCCTTCTACCTCCCAAGCCGGCGGGAATGGATGAAGACTCAGGAATCCGATGCAGTTTTAAAAAGGGCTTTACTATCACAGGTTCCAATATACAATCCAAGAGCAGGGAAAACCTCCAGACTCTAGGTTCCCAGCTGGGCCCCAGCCAGGTGTAGGCCAAGATGGCTGCCACCACGTGTTGAGGCCCAACAGAGAATGGAGAGGACGGAGAAGCAAAATGCCAAGGGAAGCCAAAATTTCAAAAGGGAAAAAAAGAGGAGAGCTTCTTTATTCTTGCAGCTTATTTTATAGCTAGAAATCTGCCCAAACTCCCTAGCCAAGCCTGGCCTGGGCTATCTAGAGATGAAAACAGGAAAATAGCTCTATAGAATGAGCAACTTCAGGGAGGCCATCTGGTTGTTTACAAGGACCCAGAGCTAATTAAAGCCTCCTAGAAGAGCTGGGGGAAGCTATAAGATAAATGTAACTTCCCCTGGCAGGAAGGATCAAATGCCCTCAGGTAATTTCTCCCAGCACCTCACCTAATGTCTTGAGCCAAGATCTGCCTGGAATTGCCTTTATAGGGTAGAGAAGGGTTTCTGAGATGGCATGTCTCTGTACCAAAGACTAATACTAATGCCAGTTAAATATTTCTCCAAGCCTTCACAAGAGTCTCGTCTACTTCACGGTAGTTTTTGTATTTTAGTTGCCTTTGAGTTATCAGGGAGCCATGCTTGCTTGCTTGGAGGCAAACAGCATTTCTCTCTGGTCTAATTACTTAGAGATCCAATGTGGCCAGGCAAATATGCTGGTAAGATCTAGCTAGTCCCACGATGATTGTGGTAGCATGAGAGAATATTTATACCAGCCAGTACAGAATACATGGTCAGATAAGACTGCCACATTTAGACTACCCCCTATCTATGAAGTGACCTGCAGGAGGCAATCCCAGGGCAGATGCAGAGGCCTAGGCTTTTAGGTGTCCTGCAACATATACTTAGTCTGGGAGTTTAGAAGTTTTCAATTGTAATTTTAGAGTAGATTCAATTTTTTAATTTATTATAGCAGGATGATTTACAAGCTGCTCATAATGTAATTGATCCAGGCACTAAACTTTCTAACATCAATCCCACCACCAGTGTGCTTTTTCCCTCCATCAATGTCCACAGTTATCCACCCACTACCCCAGTCCTGGCAGGCTCAATCAAATTTGCTATACTTTGTTCTTTACAGCACAAAGGCAAATGGAATTATAAAATATTAGTTCAATGAGATTCGATTTGTGATCATTGTTATTTCTCACAATGATGTTTCTAAAGTCATTGTCTGAGAATGTACTGGGCTGGTTGGTACTAGTTGAACCTCTGTGTTCTTGTTTAGGCTCATTGAGCTTGATAGTCTCTATGCAACTTTCTCTCTCAGATTTTTTTTGGATTCTACTGGGCTCATGGTGCTATGAAACTTGGAAGTGTTCAGAGTTATAGATCTGAAACAATTCGATGTTTTAAAATGGCTTGATGAGGTTCACATGGGGAGCTGGGCCACTTCTAATTTGGAGGCTGTCAGTAGGACTGTGTGTGCTACTGAAACTTCAGGCAGAAAGGGGAATCTGCCAGACCATATTCTGATATACCCCTGAGTTCTCAACCTGGCCCAGGGAAGATTCATTTGTATCATGTTCTTTTGGATAAGTGATGTTGAGCCATTTCTCTGCCAGCAAGATGGCAGCTATCTAAAGAAATTTTTTTCACTGCAAACAGTAACATGGCATAGAAATGCAAAAGAATATCGTGGAGTAAAGACTTGACTTCATATATCAAATGATCGGCATGATTCCTAAGTTTACTTCAAATTCCAAGATTTTCACTCTTTTCTGTTTAACTTACTTTGCCTTCAATTAATCTCATCTCATATATGAGAGTTCCACAGATGTTTACTGTTGGTTGATGTGGGGGCACTACATGGTGGTTATGGGCTTGGGGAAGGCGGACTATTTCCTAGCCTAGTGTTGGGAGTTACAGGTCTCAGCAGTGCTTAGATTATCATGGGGTACCAGGAATCAAAGCTGGAGTTCCTCCATTGAAATCATGTTCTCTAGCCTCTAGAAGTCTTTCTCTGGCCCTGAGATCTCTAGACTTTCAGAGACTTCTAAGTTCTCATTTTTCTTCCATCAGTGTGATCCATGTTTTTTCACAGGGTAGACGGGATCACAGAAGCCACAGAACTGAGATCTAGGTGTCCATGCTGACAGTGATCTTCCTCTGCTCGCCACCTGCCGGTGCCAGGCAGGGCTTTATATTCATTGTGTGCCACCCCCAGTCAGTTATCAAATTGATCCAATATTCCAATTCCCTTGGCTATGCTTCAGCCTGTCAGAGCTTTTAACATTCGTCTTTTTCAAAATTGCTGAGGGCAGGGCTAGTTTTAACAAAATTGTAAAGTTGAAAATTGGATCTTGAGCTGTATCTCCTGATTTTGTACTTTTTTTCATTTCTACCTTTCCTCTAGCTCACCTCTAGAGATATGATATATGATGTATATTGGTAAGGCATCATTTATTCATTCTGTTCATCTATTTTTTAAATGGGCATCTACTATACTGAGTTATTAATTATTTGCCTAATACAATATGGATTTTTCTTTGCGGCTTATAACCCTTTTATTCTTTTTGCTATATCACTCAAAAATAAAAGTTTTCACTACCACTAATTTACCAGTTTAGTTAGATTGATATCCAAAGTAGAATTTGGAGTTTGTGCTTGTGAAAAAGGCATCTAAGCACTGGCTATTGACTTAGTCTTCCATACCAACCCCAACAGATGCTAGAAAAAAATGTAGTTCATGTGGAGTGAATTTACAGCTCCCTTAACAAATGGTGCAAAACTGAAAAAATAACTCAGGAGGCTGAGTTAATTAAGTTTCTGTTTGACTCGGGTTTATTTATAAGTAAAATAAATGGGAACTAGAAAACAGAGAAGGGAAAGATGAGAGGCAGGTCTCAGTTTATCATTATCTCCCTCAAGTTATCGTGGGAAAACTCATCCTGGAAACCAAGATCCTGAGGACACATCCACGGCTACAGCTGTGACTGATTCCAACATAGCAATGCAAAACGTGACTGGTATCCACCAAACTCCCCAGTTGAAGAGCACTATAATGAAGGGGATCAGAAAAAATACTTGTTGCCTTAAATTCCTAACCTGAATGATTATATCAAATAGGGACACATTTATATGGTCCCCAAGGTTATAATAGAACTAAGGTAAAAATGAACTGATGGTAGCTTTGTGCCTTTTGGGAGAGATCAATGACTGCTCTTTACCCACACAACATGTTTTTCTGGAACAACTGTTTTATACTAGGCATTGTTCTAAGTGCTGAAATCAGCAGCAAATGATACAATATTTCTACATCAAGGTATTTACATGCCATAGAGAGAAAAAAAGTGCTGGATGATAGGTTTAGCTAGTTTGGGAGCTTTGCTGTTTTGCCCACACACAGCTTAATCTACTTAAGCCAAGGTTCATTCTAATGATACCTCTCTTCTATGTAAACACTGATAGAGGGTGTGGCAGTTACAGAAGTCACCTTGACTCTGAATAACTTCTGACTTATACATACTAAGACTTCTATGTTTTCTAGATTGGACACAGCTCCTCTTTATACCCAATGCACCCAGCATGGGACAGTTAGAATTTACCACCCTGGTGGAGACTACCACTCTGGCTACCTAGAGACTATAGGAAGATTATAGGAAGGATCATACTGGTTTGCTCTCAAACAGGCGAGTGTGACCCTTTCAGTATATGGAGAACAAGATACTTAGAATCACCCTGGTGCAGATGATAAATAAGAAGAACCTTGTGGGTACCATCTAGATTACAAGAAGCTCATGAAATTAAGATGTATTACTTTATACCAGTCTCTCTCTCTCTCTCTCTCTCCAATGTTTTACATAAGAGATAATCTCAGAAGATGGGATTAGGCCTTGGGTAACCTTTGTTTATACCTGTAATAGAGTGTGGCACCCGCCTTTTTGCAATCTGTTTAAGGTTCTTTGTTGACAGGACCCTCCCTGTCACAGATAGGTTACTTTGGTGTATATAAGGGACGACTTGAGGCCCCTGGGCCTTTTGCTCCTTTTTGGGTAGTAATCCTCTCGAGTGAGATCCTTTTCTTTGGTAGGAGACTTAGGCTCTTTTGTATGGTCTAAGTTCGACCAGAGCTAGAGTTCTTTCATTATATTGGATTGCTGTGGAAGAGCTTTTTGTACTATTGAAAGCGCCTTTTGGAACTGCGCCGGACTTGTGAGTTTTCATCCATTCCCCCAGCATCCTCGGAGGTAGAAAAGAACTTCTGTCCTGACACTGTTGGGGATCACAGAGGCATCCCTTACATCCTGCACCCCTGGTGGGGCATTCCCATGTTGGAGGTCCCACCGAGATGTTGATGGACTTTTTCTGAAGCTGGGAGCAGAATCTAAACCGTAGTTAAAATGGGTTACCTCTCGGAGGGTTTTTCTTTGTTCTGGCTTCACCTGCTTTTACAGGTGCTGGTAGCAGTCATGACTTCTGTAACTGCCACACCCCTAGCAGTGTTTACATAGAAGAGAGATCTCATTAGAATGAACCCTTGGTTTAAGTAGATTAAGCTGTGAGTGGACAAAACAGAAAAGCTCCCCAAACTAGCTAAACCTGTCTTCCAACAAACTGGTAGTTAGTAATGGGCAGTTCCAACATCTATTACTAACATGGTTAGACAATTGCCATGTAGGATAACTGTCTGCATTAAAGATGCTTTGAAAGAGGACAGTACTGATGCTATGGAGGTCCTAGGAAAAGTAGTATTGGTATAGGAGATTTTATTAATAGACAATCAGACTTGGTAATCTACCTACCTACCCACACACAAACACACACACACACACACACACACAACTAGAGTATTGGACTAGGAAAAGAGTAGAAGTTGTAAGAACAGACTCTGAAAAATGAATGTTAATGAGTAAAATTTTAAAATCACAAACATGTGATGAGATCAACAACAGGAAAGGGCAACACAAGAAAAACAATAAGAGAAAGCAGAGATAGTGGAGCAGAAATAAAAGCCTAACTAATCACAGTATAAATTCCTAAGTAAGGAAATGTTTTGGGAACACGAAGAAAGAAGAAACAGTTACAAGATGTTGGCTATGAAATATCATAATTGTTCATTTATTTATTTATTTATTTGATATTTGGGCCTTGCCCAGTGTTTCTTAGGGCTTGCTCCTGACTCTGTGCTCAAGACTCACTCCTTGAGGTCTGGGACCATATGGGATATTGAGGATTGAAACCCATATTGACCATGTGCAAAGCAAATATTCGTCCCATTGTGCTATTGCTCTGGTCCCAAAGCAACCTAATTATTTAAATAAAAGATTCAATGGAATAAACATTTTTAGATTTTGGTTCACATCTTGACAGGCTCAGTGGACCTTATGTGGTGCTAGGGATTGAACTTTTTGCAAGGTTCAATCTGACTTTGCAAGGCAACTACCCTACCTGCTGTACTGTCTCTGCAGTCCTCAACAGAAATATAATAGAATAACTATCAAGAATTAATTCATGAGTTAAAAATCATGCTTAGTTTTTCCAAATTAAGGAAACTGCATAAATAGAGAGCATTTGAAAAAGCATTCAGAAATGTTAAAGATCAAATTAGAATGCAGATTTCAATGTATGAGGAATTGGAAAAAGTAGCTAAAAAGACAATGTGGAAGGTAATCTTTCTAGAAAAAATGAGCTATTTTTATAGAAGCAAAGATTGACTCATGATTTTATATTGACATGATTGTAGAGTATGAAGCAACACACAATAAAAGAAAATCATACCTCCAGGCACATTGGTGTGAATTTAACACAGTTCTTGCAGAAGAGAAAACACTATTGCCTACAAAGTCACAGGTAGGAGAAAAAACATTGAGTTACTCTAAATCAGCAAGACAACAGATAATTTGTTGTTAAAGCACAGGATAAACCAGATTCTAGATTTTCTAGAAATAATGGAAATGATTGGAAGAAATAAAATCTTCTCTTCTTAACCTTCCCAGGCAGAATTTGAAGAATACTTTTTAGAACTTGTTCTCTAAAGAGAATCAAACTTAGTCCACAAGTCCAGAGAGATAGTGAAGGTACTTTCCTTGCTCACAGTCAAGCTAGTTTGGTTCCTGGCACAGTATATGGTCCCTCAAGCACTGCTAGGGTGATCCCTGACCATTGTTGGGCATCCCCCACCAAATATATTATTTACAGTAGTCAATATTTATAAAAAGGAATAATGATATTGACAAATATTGGTTTATAGCAGTAGAGACCAAAGGGGCATGCAAGTTAGTTGTGGTTCTCAACCTGCATAAGGGAGATGTGAAATCAAGACACCAGGAAAGGAGAATTATATGCTTTCAGAGGTGATATGAATGTTTTGCGTATGAATCCTTAGTCAATGGGCCAACAACAGTTAAAATCCACAATGCAGTCTGAGGATGTGACTCAATGATAAAATGCAGAGTACATCAGGAGTGTCAAGGAGTGCTAGAGTTAAATCCCCAAACCACAGAGTTAACAAAACTGAGAACAAGAAATCCAAACTTTCACAACCAAACTTACACAGGTGTCTGTCAAGATGACAGGCTGCTGATGGGGCAGTTGAGAGGAGGGATACTTGGAGGGAAGAAGGCACTGGTGGTGGGATTGATGCTGGATGTCACTTGTCACTTGTCATCCCATTGTTCATCAGTTTGCTCAAGCGGGTGCCCAGTAACATCCCCATTTGTTGGGAATGAAGTCAATTATTGTTATTGTTTTTGGCATATTGAATACACCACAGGCAGCTTGCCAGACTCTGCCGTGGCTCTGGGTTCATCCCAGTCTTTTTCTATGTCAGAGCATCAACCATCTAGGGCCCAAAGGGCTGAGCACTGGGGTGTGTTGGAGGACAGGTTTAGCTATTCTGGGAGTTTTGTTGTTTTGCCCACTCCCAGCGTAATCTACTTAAGTCAAGGTTCATTCTAAAGAGACCTCTCTTCTTTGTAAACACTGCTAGAGGGGTGTGGCCCTTACAGAAGTCACCTTGATTGAATAACTTCTGACTTATACATCTACTAAGACTTCTATGTTTTCTAGATTGGGCACAGCTCCTCTTTATACCCCTGCACCCAGTGTGGGACAGTTAGAATTTACCAGGAGACTACCACCCTGGCTACGTTGAGACTATAGGAAGCCTATAGGAAGGATCATACTAGTTTGCTCTAAGCAGGCGAGTGTGACCCTTTCAGTACACAAGAACAAGATACTCAGAATCACCCCTGGTGCAGATAACAATAAGAAGGACCTTGTGGGTACCATCTAGATTACATGAAGCTCATGAAGTTAAGATGTATTACTTTATATCAGCCCCCCTCTCTCTCCAGTGTTTTTACATAAGAGATGATCTTCCTTAGTCCTTGGCATAACCTTTGTTTATACCTGCAATAAGGTGTGGCACTACACTCTGTTTAGGGTTCTTTGTTGACATGACAACCTCCTCGATCAGATTACTTTGGGTGTATATAAGGGGACTGACTTGAGGCCCCTTCACCTTTTTACCTTTTACCTTTTGGGCCTTTTGCTTTTGGCTTTTGGCTTTTTGCTCTTTGGCCTTTTTGCTCCATCTTCTGGGTAGGACTCAGCTCGGGTGAGATCCTCTCTCTTTGGTGGGAGACTTAGGCTCTTTTGTATGGTCTAAGTTCAGACCAGAGCCAAAGTTTGTTCATTATATTGGAGTGCTGTGGAAGAGCTTTTTGTACTATTAAAAGCCTTTTTGGAACTGCATCGGACTCGTGAGTTTTCATCTGTTCCCCTGGCGTCCTCGGAGGTAGAAGACAACCTCTGTCCTGACACTGTCGGGACCCCGGCGGCGTTCCCCGACAGGGGTGCAGACAAGCCTGTCTCCTGTCTGCCACCTGGTACCACACCAAAATATGTACAGTTATACATATATCTATACATTGTATATCATTGTATATCATGGGGCTTTAATAACATGTATGTACATAATATATATAGTATATCATGGGGCTTTGAATAACAATTTTTTAAAAAAATTAAGATAATATTTTTAAAGACGGGGAGAAAACCCACAATATGATAGCATTTCCTGTCTAGAAGATAACTGAAATAAATATTTTTGAGGATTTGGAGAAACACAAGGACACATTGTTCAGGAGATAGTATGATGGTGCTCCCACTTTGGAAAAGTTTAAAAAATTCCTCAAAATTATAAAGAACTTTATGTCAAACATAGAGTTACCATTTGATCTATCAATTCTACATTGAGGCAAATGCCCAATGTAAATGAAAACATCTGGCTACCACAAAACTTCTATATGATTGCTCATATCAATCACTATCACTATCTTCCCATTAATCATCTATTTGTTAGAGCGGCACCAGTAATATCTCCATATGTCCTGTCTCATGCTAGTAGAACCCAAAGGCATCTGCTTGCCCAGGAACATAAAGAGCCTCAAACCATTATATTAGGTCATGGTGATGACCTAATATAAATGTTACTGGCATTTGGCATATCAAATACAACACGAGCAGCTTGCCAGGCTTGCCGTGCAGGTGGCATACTCTTGTAGTCACCTCTAAATAAAGCATTTATTGATGAACCTCCGGCTGGGGCCGGAGTGATAGACCAGCGGGTAGGGCATTTGCCTTGCATGCGGCTGGCCCATGCCGGCCGGGTTCGTTCCCTGGCATCCCATATGGTCCCCAGCACCACCAGGAGTAATTCCTGAGTGCAGAGCCAGGAGTTACTCCTGAGCATCTCCGGGTGTGACCCAAAAAGCAAAAAAAAAAAAAAAAAAAAAAAAAAAATTAAATTAAATTAAAAATAAAAAAATATGGTACTGCTCTGCCCACGTCCCTCTTCCTCACTCATATCAATATTATTCAAAAATGTTTAAAAGTAGAAACAAATGTCAGCCAATTGATGAATAAATATTCAAAATATGGTATTCCATTGTAAAATATTATTTGGCAAAATATTAATGAAATTGTAATGTTTGCTACATTAATAAATTTTAAACATATTATCCTGAGTGTAATAGACTCAACATATTTATTGTTTACTCCATTTACTTGAAATATACAGAACTGTCGGGAAGCTGCTGGAGTCCCCAACAGTATCAAAGCTGTTGAAGGAGGTAGAAGTTCCCTTCTACCTCCAAGGCCGCCAGGGAAATGGATGAAAACTCACTAGTCCAGTGCAGTTCCAAAAAAGACTTAATAATACAAAAACTCTACCACTGTAATCCAATACAATGAAAGACCTCTAGCTCTGGTCAGAACTTAGACCATACAAGAGAGCCCAAGTCTCCCACCAAAAAGAGAGGATCTCACCCAAGAGGAGTCCTATCTAAAAGAAGAAGAAGAAAGGGGAAAAGGGCGAGTGCCTCAAGTCAATCCCCTTATATATGCAAAGTAATCCTAACTGTTGACACAGAGGGTCCTGTCAACAAAGAACCCTAAACAGAGTGTAGAAGGGTGGTGCCACACCCTATTATAGGTATAAACAAAGGGTCACACCAAGGACTAATCCCTTCCTCTAAGATTATCTCTTATGTAAAACACTGGAGAGCTAGGAGGCTATATAAAGTAATACATCTTAATTTCATGGACTTCTTATAATCTAGATGTTACCCACAATATCCTTCTTATTTGTTATCTGCACTAGGGTGATTCTGAGTATCTTGTTCTCTGTATACTGAAAGGGTCACACACCGCCTGCCTGAGGGTAAACTAGTATGATCCTTCCTATAATCTTAAAGATAGTCTCAAAGTAGCCAGGGTGGTAGCCTCCTGGTAAATTCCAACTGACCCACGCTGGGTGCAGTGGATATAAAGAGGAGCTGTGCCCAATCTGGATAACAGAAGTCTTAGTAGATGTATAATAATATGTCAGAATTTATTCCAGAGTCAAAGTGACTTCTGTAACTTCCATACCCTCTATCAGTATTAACATAGAAGAGAGCTCATTAGAATGAACCTTGGCTTAAGAACATGTAAATAGATTAAACTGTGAGGAAGCTCCCAAGCTAGCTAAGCCTGTCATCCAACACAGAACAGTAAAAATCCATAGTATTTGGGGTTAGTGTTTGCAGCAGGATAGAGTATGAAGAAATGAGTGACTGCTTCTGTGTGAAATTACTGTTGTGGGTAAGGATAATGTTCTAACTTGAAGAGTTGTGTTGTTTACACCACTTTGAATAAACTAAAAACCATGGAATTGTTCTTTAAATAAACTAAAATCCATGGAATTGTTCACATGAAAAATGAATTTTCTATAATTATTTTATATCATTCTTATACTTGAAAAGATTTTAGATAATATAAAAACCACAAGTACCACATTTGATTGAGTAAACAAAATACATTTCATCTGTGACCCATAATTCAAAACCAGTCATATATCAGGCCACATAGGAATTTAATAAATTCAAGAAATTGGCACCATGTACATCCTAGTATTTGACCATGATGCCATAATATTATAAATTAATGGCAATAGAACACTTACATTCCCATTGTGAATGGTAACTATAATAATCATGACTTTAAATAACTCATGAATTAAAAAAGGAAATCAAAAGTGAGACTATAAACTCTTTGCAGCTAAAAAATAATTGAATGCAGCATGTTTCCAAATGTGTGCTCCTCCTGGAGAGCACCAGCAAGCAGATATAGCTGTGGCTATAATTATCAGACCACAAGAATGTGGATTCTTGAAGTTCAACTCAACAGTCAAGAATAGAAGTGGGCTCATTTAAAGAAAGAAAGGAACCACAAAACTAGGGCCAGAAAACAAAGAATTAAGAGTATAGTTGAGAGGGACTATTTCTGAATTAGGTTGCCAAAAAAAAATTCTTAACCAGTAGTCTAAACAATCAAGTTGGAAGGAAAAAAAAAAAACCCAACATATTAAGAATGAAAAAGAATCTAAGGATAGATTATTCAAAGGTACAATATATAATGTATATAATTACATGTTACCAGACCAGAACACTAGATAGAGTTCTTAAAATGCTGATGGTTAAAGTTCAGGTAGATGTAGAAACCACGAAAGCACAGTTATTTCGAGTCCAACATGCAACACGGAACAAAGGCATCTCAGGGCATTGCCTACTATAACATTTTCTCCTGCAATTTAGGCCTGCTAGTTCTTCTTCCCTCTGCTTCACTTGCTAAATTGCTGCCTGACTGATCCTTTGAAATAGTAGATATGATATTGACCAAGTTGCTTTATAAGCCTAAACTGGCTTCCAACTGGTCTGAGGGTAAATTTCATACTCTTTGACTTTCTCTGTCCCCGTTGTATTAAACTGTAATTCTCCATCTTTTCCCTCTCCTTGGCATGAGCCTTTTACTTTTACATCATCTTGCTGTTTTCTTTTTTTTTTGGCCTTGGATATTAGTATCATACTATTCTTTATTAATATCCCACAAATGAATGCAGTCATTCTGTATCTATCCTTTTCCCTCTGGTTAATTTCACTCAACATGATACTTCCATGCCCATCCACTTACAGGCAAATTTCTTTTTTTTTTTTTTTAAAGAATTCTTTTTTTTTTTTTTTATACCACCGTGAAACATACAATTACAAAGGTGTTCATAATTGGTTCTTGGTAATACAGTATTCCAGCACCCATCCCTCCACCAGTGCCCCATTTCCACCACCAATGTACCCTCCCTCCCATCCCCCCACCCGCCTTAATAGCAGGTACCCCAGTTTCCTCTCTCTCTCTCTCTCTGTCTCTGCATCTCTCTCCCTCTTATTTTACACATTGTGGCTAGCCCTGCAGATAGTTAGAGTTAATCACTTAAGTCTCTTTGTGTATATTCAGTGGTGAGTTTTAATCTGCCATTACAATTTCCCATATTTAGTAAAACACTGGTATCTCTATATCCTATTAATGAATGCAGTCATTCTATATCTGTCCTTTTTCCTTCTGACTAATTTCACTCAGCATGATAGACTCCATGTCCATCCATTTCTTATAGAGCTCAGCTCCAGATAGCTCTTTGAAATTGAACAGACAGCTGACCACCCAGTCTTGACCAAGTTTTACTTTGCATTCTTAGTGCAACGTGCCTATGACTTTTGACCTAGGTAGACAAGAGGGCTGGAGACAGCTCAATAGGATTTAGCATTTGCTTTGCATATATGGAGCCCAGCTTTGGTCCCTGTCAGGGGTCACTGAGTCCCTGAGCACTACTGGGTGTGGACCCCGAAAACCCAAATAAATTCAGATAAGAAATTAACATAATTTTTTATCAAATTCTGAGAGAGAATTAAGTGCAATAGGCTTAGTTGACAGTCATTTCCTCATACAGATACTGTCACTGTATCACTGTCTTCCCGTTAATCGCCGATTTGCTCGAGCGGACACCAGTAATACAGATACTATTAAGAGGAAAAAGTATAATTCTTTTGTTCCTTGTAGTGAAAACTCAGGATTCTCTCTTAATTTTTTTTTCTTAACTACCATACTGTAGGTGACCTACAGTCATATTATATGTTATATCCCAAGTACTCATTTATCTCATCACTGGAACTTTGTACCATCTGACCACCTACCCACAATTACCCTTCCCTGGCAATTCCCTCACTGATGATTCATTTGTTTTATGTAACCCTATTGATGTTTTAAGATTTCACATAGATGTTTGATTGTGTAGTATCTGTCTTTTTCTAGCTTATTTCACTTAGAATAACATCCTCAAGGTTACACTGCTGCATGAACTACACTGTTATTATGTTGTCACAAATGGTAGGATTTCCTTATTTTCATGATTGAATAGTATTCCACTTCATGGAGCTGCATCAAAGCCTTGGTGTCTGATCATATACCAATGAGCACATGGACTGTTTAGAAGTGTGTTTCCTATGCAGGATTTTGATAGAGATTTCGTGAGACTCTATAACGTAATTCTGACATTATGACAATAATAATGCTTTCAATTCATGAATATAGAATAAGAGGAATAATTAATTTGTAAATGATGGACACTTTAATAAAATTTATAAACTTTAGAAAATATGATTTAATAAATAAATCTAATAAAATTCTTAATAAAATACTTTAAGACCTTAATAAAATGCTTTATTGCAGTTATCACTTCAATGTGAAAGAAACTTGATTAAGTGTTTATTTATTGTAATTATTAAAGTAAATTAAACTAATTGATTAAATTAGAGTCTTAATTAATTAAACTTCTATTTCTAGGTCAACAAGAAACTAAAGTAAGTAAATATAAAATTTACATGTCTGTCTTGACATAGAATGTTATCTCAAAGTTAAAATAACCATAAAGCTTAAACATGGTCTGCTAGTAGGAGAGGGTGATTTACAACTGAGAAATAGTTTTTATGCATGCTCAGGAAAGAAAAGAATACAGAACTCCAGAAAGAATATTTAATATCCAAGGTCAAGCAGATGTCAGTTGTAGAATGCAACAGCAGAATGCAAACTTGTGTATTCCAAATACGTGTCGGTAGCACCAAGATGGTAATTTCTACTTCCAGCTAGAGTTCTTCCCTGTGCTCCGTGGGGGAGCAGCATGCTTGTTACAGGTTGTGCATTTTGCCTCTTATCAGAAACTGATAGAACTATTAGACCACCAGCAGGAATATAGAACTACAAGACACTATAAGCCTATCATTAGGCTTCTAAACATTTCTTAACCATCACCCAACTAAAACAGAACATAATTTTTTCCAAAATATTTCTTAACAAAACATACAATAAGATAGACCATATTATGGGCCATTCAAGTACATTAGCAAAAATAATTAAAACCATGTGATATGGCATGTGTCCCTAAAATTATGAAGTCAAAGTAGATGCAAAGAGAGATCATAAGAAAAGCAAACATGTACAAATTTAAAAACACAGGTTTAAATGACTGATAGGCCACAAAATACCAAAAGCAATAAAAATATTTGAAGTAATTGAAAATACATAGAAAATTAGAATACAGCATAATGAAATTTGTAAGGTATGGCTAAAGCAATCCAAAGAGGAAAATCTATAGCACCGAATGAATATTAATATGTGTTATGGGGGGCAAAATCACCAATCAATAGCTTATGTCTATCTCATATATTTTTAAAAAGAATAAAAGCAAAAACTAATAAAATTAATAAAAATAATAAAAGGAATTAAAACATTTAAAAGAAACCACAAAATTTAAAACTGGAAAAAAATCAACCAAATAAGCTGGCCACCTGAAAAAAAAATGATAAAATTGATTTGCTGTAATAATCACTTGTATCAACTTCCTTCCTGTTTTTCATTGATTTGCCTGAGTGGGCACCCAGTAATATCTCCATACGTCCTGTTGCATACTCTAGGAATAGTGAAAAAAAATTAAGGAGATGATACAACCAATATTAAGAATGAAATTAAAGATCTTCCTATGGAAGGTGCTATGATTAAGGAGTAATGGACTAACATTACTGATAACTTTAACTTATAAAACTAGAAAATTTAGAGTGAACTAATTTTCAAAATGAACAAACTGCCAAAACCCAAAAATATGCAAGATAATTTTGAATAATTCTATGGTCATAAAATAAATTAAATGTATCATGAAGATATCCTGAGGGGGAAAACTTTGAGTTGAGATTTTTTTTTGGAAAATGCAGGTAAAAATTTAGAGAAGAAACTGTAACTTTATACAATCTCTTTTCAAATATCATAAGAGGAGGGACACTTAACTAACTTATTTTATAAGAACAGGATCACTATTATCTGAATACTTTAATCAGATAGTATGTGTTTTTGGCACAAACAGTGCCAAAAATAAAACTGGACCATTATTTCTCATATACTTAGATGCAAAAATTCTCAATAAAATATTATCATAATTAATACAGTACTAAAAAAGAAATTATGTAGCATGACCAAGAGAGATTTATTTCAGGATTGAAAGGCAGAGTCAACATTTGAAATAAATTAGTGTAAACCACTATATCAGTAAGTTAAAAACAAAAAATCTGTGGTCATCTCGGTTGATTAAAAAAAGGCATCTGCAAAAATCCAATACTCATTAATTTAAAACCTTTTTGGGAACCTAGGATTAGAGAGTAATACCTCAAATCTAGAGCAGATATCATATTTAATGGGGAAAGACCAAATAAATGCCTTTCGTCTAAGACTGGTAATAAGAAAATATTTTCCCTTCCTTTATTTATTTTTTATTTAGCATCACATCCGGCCAGTGACTCAGAGCTTGGTTCTGGCTCTGTGCTCCTGGGTCACTCTTTAGATAATAGGGATCTTTCCAGGTCTGACATCATGAAATGCCAGAATCTTATCTTTAGTATTATCTCTAGGCTCTACTTCATTGCTCTTATTTTACACAATACTGAAAGTTTTGTACAGTGCAATTAGACTAGAAACAATTAAAATGGTCTGTATTGGTAGATAACTTGATTATTCTGTTCATATAGAAAATCCTGAGAAATAGGTAACCTTCCAGAAGTCATCAAAAGACAACATTAAAAAATTATTGCATCCAATTCTAGCAGAATCCAGAAACATGGAGTCACTCACATATTGTTGTTGGTGTTGTAAAACAGTATAGTGTGTTAAAATTTTTTTTCAGAAGTTTATTAAAATGCTAAAACAGAAAATATGTTATAGCCTGCAAGCATATCCCCTAGATATTGACAAATGAAAAATTATATTCATATGCAATTCTGTGCAAGAATTTATTCACGGCAACTTTATTTTTAGTGGCCCATTCCATGGGACTCATTCCAGATAGCATCCAGAGGTCAATGGTATACGCAAGTCATAGACTATCACTTTGTTAGATCAACAGGTGAAAAACTTCAACAAAAATCTGAATGGATTTCCAAGGAATAATGCTAAGCAAAAATTTAAGAGTTATTTCATAAAATACAGACCATATTATTTTATATACATAATATTTTTAATGACAAAATTGTAGAAATGGAGGGATAAATTCATGGTTTCAGGGGAGAGTGTTGGACACTATCAATGGGGGGAAAGAGAGCTCCTAGTGGTTTCAGAACCATTCAGCATATTTGCTGATGGTGGACATGCAAATTACAGATTCCTAACATTTTATAGTGTGTGAAGGCACGTTAATATTTACTCTATTGAGTAATTAGTAATTAGCCTGATGTGTAAAGAGGCGTCCCGCTTAGGAGGGAAACTCCTTTGCCCCCCTTATGAGCATTTCCTGAAGAAATGGAAGCTATAATTAATTGCCCTCATATTACCTAAGACCTAATATAAACATGATTTATAAATTTTTTTTAATTTGTTTTTTTTTTTACTTTTTGGGTCCCACCACCGGCGCTCAGAGGGTTACACCTGGTTCTGCACTCAGGAATTACTCCTGGCGGTGCTGGGACCATATGGGATGCCGCGGATCGAACCCGGGCCGGCATGGGCCAGCTACGTGCAAGCAAACGCCCTACTTGCTGGGCTATCGCTCCAGCCCCCATGATTTATAAAATTGAGGTTGAACTTATTGTTTCTCTGTGTCCAGCACTGTTCTCTGAAATCTTACATGAAGGGTATTTATTAGAGGGTCAGCAGCTTTGGAAAGCAGAAGAATGAAGCCCACATGAGTCTCAGACAGCTGAGTTAACCAAGGAGTCCAGAGGTTTATCTCCATGATTAAATAGCTCAGTCTTCATACCCTTACTTCATTTTTTATAAGTATTTTATTATACCACCGTGAGATATACAATTACAAAGATGTTCATATTTGGGTTTTGGTCATACAGTGTTCCAGCACCCTATCCACTCCACCAGTGCCCATCTCCCACCACCAATGTCCCCAGTTCCTTCCCTCCTCCCCCAGCCCGCCTCCATGGCAGGTACTTTATTTCTTTCCCTTTCTCTCTATCTCTTTCTCTTTTCCTTCCCTTCTAGATTGCGGACTGATCATACATTAAAGGGTTGTCATGTGTATCTTTTTGCCTGTATTTAATGCTCAGTTCTAGGTTGGATTAGTACTTTTGACAATTGTTGCTTTACTGTTCCATTTTCTGTCTTACCTAGACTCTGACTCCCACACGTTTGTGATAATTTCCACCTTGACAAAACCTCCTGATACATGTTTCACTTGACCTTGGATATTGGTCATAATATATACATACATATTTATGTCATGCCAAAATAAATGCAGTCAATCTATATCTGTCTCTCTCCTTCTGGCTAATTTCACTCAACATGATCTTCTCCATGTCCATCCATTATAGGCAAATTTCATAATTTCAGTTTTCCTAATAGCTGCATAAATCATACCCTTACTTCAGCCTGGTGTTTGAATGGTGCTGAGTTTTAAGGCCATCAGTAACTCTATGAACAGATTTTTACAAAAATTGACAACATAAGGCTCTGCTCTTGGGTAGGATAGTAAGATTTCTTTGAAGGGAGATTTGGCGGGCAAATCTTCAAGCCTACCAAATTTAGTATTAATTGCTAGTGCACTATGTTCTAGAGTAATGACAAATTAAAACTTTATATACAGAAATTTATAATTTCCACCCTTATTACCTAGGCCCTTTTCATCTCCAACTGTGTAACTGGCAGCGCCCTGTCACATATGATTGTAAGTGCTAGAGCTTTGTTCATAACCTGAGCAACCTGATTGAAACACTGAAGCATCAAACCACACTAGTATCCTGTGAAATCCACACCGCATGCAACTCCTTAAATCTCGAGAATCCACAGTCCGCCTCTGTTAAGAAGAAGAAGGGAATAATCATTTGTCCCCCTCACATCCCAGTTCTCCCACAGCCTTTTTTTTTTTGGTGTTAGTCGAGTGGTGTGTAGCTTTAGCAGAATTTTTCCCATCTCACAGATTCTGTCAACTGACATGTCACTTGGTCAGCATTTGAGGTGAGTCAGGCTGCCTGCCATGTTTATTGTAACACACTGACTGAAGAGCTGAGAGTCTGCAGGAGCTAGCGAGTGGCCATCAGCATTTCAAGGCTGTCCAATTCATAATCTTCTAGAGGCTCTGATGAAAGTAGAGCAGTCACAAAGTTCCTTTCAGCTGAAGAGCTTTTCAAGATAATAATTCACCTTTCCATTTCCATGCAGCTGTAGGTAACAGCATCAATTAGCACAGATGAATCAGGGTTGGTCTTACATTTCCCTCAATTATCCTTGATAGATCTATATTAAATAATCCAAGGAGCTTTTAGAATAGGTGTGTTGAAAACTAGTCCCAAATCTTAAAGTATTTATTGATAATTTCATTAAATATTCGTGTGCCATTTTTTTTTCACTTAGAGTTTCCAGTGACTTTTTAAAATGTATTTTATTTTTCTATGGATGAATTAAAAAAAATACAGACTGTTCCAGCTATTATTAGGGTGATAATTTGCGGCCCTAAGGGCGTTTGCTATGGATACCTACTAACCCCCAATGGTTTAGGCCTGGGGTCAGGGCCTAATCCTGAGGTGCTTTTCAATAGCACCAGCTGTCCAGAGCCTGAAAGGCGTGGCAAATTACACCAATATTGGAGTGAAATGGTATGGCTAAGCTAATTATTTGTGTGCTTTAGCACAGGTGTTCATAAAAGACTGAGCGTGCACTCCTAATCAAGTCTGATTGGGAGTGAACAACAGCTCAGCTTCGGGGACTATCAAAGAGTTGTTTATAGTGTCTTTCATTTAAATGACAAAAGAGGCCACTGTGAGGCCTTCTGTTCAAGTAGACTTTGTAATATTGCTCTGAGTTTATCATTACAGGTGATAATAATGGTGTCCGTTGACTAATATTACATTTTACTTCTACTCAAGCAATAATATGGTGATTTAACCAATACATGACAATTTCCTCTACTAGCTGTACTGAGCTCAACTTATTTTTCATAGTGAGAGAATAGTACTTTATCACAATCATATTTTTGGTTGTGACTTGAGAAAAAAGTTAATCCTCAAGTATTCTTCTATTGGTTACTTCTAATACTACTCTGATAATTTTTATAAATATAGAAGCAAGTTGATTTTAAAAAGGACTTTCTCCTCATTTAATTCTATTTGGTTAATATGTGAGTATCCAAAGTTTTAAAATGCATGTTTTATGGAAATGCTATATGGACTCATCATAATTTGATATTATAGTCATGTGATAATGTAGCTTAGCAAAATAAGTCTGAATTCTCCAGTCTTTGCTTCTTTAAAATAATGAGAATA
>JAJIBD010030862.1:0-22109 GCA_021461705.1 Cryptotis parvus
TTTATTAAAGTCTGAAATTCAGCAATTTGGGGTCATAAACTGTAATCGACATCATAATTAACATCATAGAGTGTCTTTAGCTGGTGTCACTTTGGCAAGAGGAAGGGCTGTGCTGGGCTGAACCATCCTGCTGGAACTGGGCAAGCAGCTAGCCCAGGGGGCCTGAATGTCCCTGGGTTGGAGGTTAGGTCTCAGGCGTGGCAACTTTTTGGGCAAATTAACTAACCCGTGTGTGTCCCAACCTCTTTGATGATAAAAAAATGGCATAGACAATGTTGTTTTCTATTAAATATGAGATTCTACTAGTTATGATATTCACTATTATATTCCAGTGAGAGGAAGAAAATAAATGCTGCTATTTTGGTATGACACAGCTTAAATCTTTTTTTTTAAATTTTTTTATTATACCACCGTGAAACATACAATTACAAAGGTGTTCATAATTGGTTCTTGGTAATACAGTATTCCAGCACCCATCCCTCCACCAGTGCCCCATTTCCACCACCAATGTACCCCTCCCCCCTCCCCCCCCAGGCCGCCTTAATAGCAGGTACCCCAGTTTCCTCTCTCTCTCTCTCTATCTCTCTCTGTCTCTGCATCTCTCTCCCTCTTATTTTACACATTGTGGCTAGCCCTGCAGATATTTAGTTAGAGTTTATCACTTAAGTCTCTTTGTGTATATTCAGTGGTGAGTTTTAATCTGCCATTACCATTTCCCATATTTATTAAAACACTGGTATCTATTTATATCCTATTAATGAATGCAGTCATTCTATATCTGTCCTTTTCCTTCTGACTAATTTCACTCAGCATGATAGACTCCATGTCCATCCATTTGCAGGTAAATTTCATAATTTCATCCTTTCTGACAGCCGCATAGTATTCCATAGTGTAGATGAACCACAGTTTCTTTAGCCGGTCCTCTGTTCTCGGGCATTTAGGTTGTTTCCAGATTCTAGCTATAGTGAATAGCGCAGAGATGAATAAAGAAGTACAGATAGTGTTTCTGCTATGTGTTTTTCGGTCTCTCGGGTATATTCCCAGGAGTGCTATTGCTGGAACAAATGGGAACAGCTTAATTCTTTAACCTGTATTTTACAAACGGTCACAGATATTGAAACTGTGTCTTAGGATGGATTGAGTAGAGGGACTCCACTCTTTTCCTAAGTTATTTTGAGAGCTCAGAAAGCATTATCCGTAAAGCGCTTAGTGCAGAGCCTGGCCTGGAGTAACTTCTCTGTGAATGGATTTTCATAGAAATTCCTCCTTTGTTACCAGGATCTACAGCTCCTAAAAGTTTTCTGGGGCCTCCCATGGCAGAAACTCTTGAGTTCTGGTTTGGCTGACTTGGGAGTGTTCTTCTTTATTGAAGTTCCTCAGGGTGAGATTTGGCCTGGAAAGTGAGGGGCTTTCTGATTATTACTCACTTCATTTAACTCAGAAAGTGGGTAAGCAAGAAGGAGTTGAGGGAAAACCAAGTTTTGGGTAGTGATTCAGGCGCTTTTGTCAGGTATTTAAAAGGGAGGGTGCTTACCAACCCTTAGTGCTTACCAAACTTTAGCTCTGGTGAGCTTGCAACTGCCAGAGCCCTTCTGGAGGGCTGCTTGACTCGCACATGAGATGTGAAAATGTGTGTATTCTTGCATTCTCAATTGCACTTCTTGGAACTGTCACTTGTCACTTGTCTTCCCGTTGTTCATCAATTTGCTCGAGCAGGTGCCAGTAACGTCTCCATTCGTTGGGAATGAGGTCCACTACTGTTACTGTTTTTGTGAGTATCAAATACACCACGGGTAGCTCGCCAGGCCATTCCGTGGTTCTGGGTTCATCCCAGAGGACCCAGTCTTTTTTCTGTTAGACCATCAACCATCCAGGGCCCACAGGTCAGAGCTCTGGGTGTAAACAAGCCTGTCTCCTGTCTGCCACCTGTCAATGCAGCCAGGCACTGCAGCCACACCTGCAACACCTCGAGGGGGCAGGCCAGCAAAAACTTCTATTCAAGACTGTAAATAAATTTTTTTAGTGTCACAGGTATCAAGTGAAATAAAAGGCTGTTTAGCTGTGTTACATTCACTCAGTAAACTATTGAGTACCTCATCCATTAAACTGAGTACCTACTATATAAAAAGAAAAAATCATCTGAATGAAAAGTGTTGCACAGAAAATCTAATTAAAATGACACAATATTTATGAATTCACTACTTCAATGAAGCATTAAGAAGAGTGACACTCAAGGCAGGAAGCTAGGAAGATAGTGCCAGGGACCGGAGAGGCTGTCTGGAATTAGTTGTGGTAAAGCAATCAAGGGTGTCCACACAGACTTAGTTAAAGAATATTTACCACAATACTGTCTAGCATGTTTATGTGATGGCTTTAGCTGAACATGCTGTAGGAGAAAGGGAAGAAGGCAGATGAATAAGGAGTAAAGCATAACAGACATCACACATCAGCTGTTGCTATGCTAAAATTCCATCTGTACCAGATTCTGAAAGTACAGTTTTCCTGAATGAACTGATGAAGTTTGGTTTATAAACTATGCATGGTAAGAAATTAATAGCACTAATGAAAAATACATTGATGTAGCAATAAGCTATAATAAAAGTCATGTATAATCATTTTAACTCTATATTGCATGTAAATTTTCAGATTATAGTTGAGTAATGGTAACTGAAACCTTAAATTGAGAAACCATAGATAAGAAAGTGGAAATGAAGGAACTCCTGCAGAGACCTTAAGAGTCATTAAGAGAGTAAATGATAGGGCTGAAAAGATGGTACAACAAATAAGGCTGCTGTGTTGCATGACTAAATTGAGTTCAATTCTTGGCATCCCATAGGGTTCCCTGAAACCTCCAGGAGTGATTCCTGAGCTCAGAGCCAGGGAGTAAACCCTGAGCATGATAGGGTGTGGCACAAAACAAATAGAGTAAATCCTGTGTTCTCATCTATAAGGAGAAAATTTGTTTTTAATTTTCACTATCTTATATTTTTATGAGACGATGAACATGAGCTTAATATACTGTAGCAATAATCTCATGATTATGTAAGTAAAGCCATTATACTCCATGCTTTAATCCTAAATAGAAAGGCATGCCAATTACCTTCCAATACAAATGCAAAGAATTAAAATAACTTAGGTGTCTAAACATAAGGAAAAGTTAGAAAATAATTTATTACTGCAACAAAAGGAATACGTAGAATATGTAAATATGTAAAAAGAGTGTACCTTATTTAATGACATTAGTGTGATCACTTAATTTCATGATATATTATTTAGTGACCTAAGATTACAAGTCACCTTGAGTAATGTGATCTTACTTATGTAAAACAATTACAGAGAAACTCAGGTCCAGTGAAAGAGATTGAAAGTAAATAACACCTTGTGTCAACATTGATGGTATCTGGATGAGGAATTATTGAACATTTTTGCTTTGTTTCCTGTCCTTGTCAGATTTATGAAAATTATGTTTAGATGTATACTCATAAACAAATTAACTTCCAAAGTAGCTACTAGGATTCATCCTTTAGCCTCACACATTATTTGTTTTTAATTTTTTTTTTTATTATGCCACTGTGAGATACACAATTACAAAGATGTTCATGTTTGGGTTTCAGGCATGCATTGTTCCAGCACCCATCCTTCCACGGGTGTCCACTTCCCACCACCAATGTTCCCTGATTTCCCTCCCCACTCCTCCAGCCTGCCTCTTTGGCAGGCGCTTTGTTCTCTTCTCTCCCCCTCCCCCCTCCTCTCTCTCTCTCTCTCTCTCTCTCACATTGTGGCTTGCAATACATATATTTAGAGTTTATCGTGGTATATCTCTTTGCCTACATTCAATTCTCAGTTCTAGGCTGGTATTATCATTTTCAATAATTATTAGCACACTGTTACCTTCTCTGCTTTACTTAACCTCTGACTCCCACACACTTGTGGTAGACTCTACAAGTGTGTGGGAGTCAGAGGTTAGGTAAAAGATAGTCAGACAAGACCTCCTGATCCATGTTTTTCCTGGCCTTGGATATTGGTATTATACTGATTTGTTTTATCCTGCGAATAAATGTAGTCATTCTATATCTGTCCTTTTCCATCTGCTATTTTCATTCAACATGATCCTTTTCATGTCCATCCATTTATAGGCAGATTTCACAACTTCATTTTCCCTAACAGCTGCATAGTATTCCATTATGTAGATGTACCACAGTTTCTTTATCCAGTCGTCTGTTCTCGAAAGCACTCAGAGACAACGCTTCATACATTATTTTTTAATTGACTAGTTCTGTGATATAAAATATTTAAAAAAAATTAAAAAATTATTTATTTAGCTTTTTGGGTCACAGCCAGTGATGCTCAGGGTTACTTCTGGCTCTGTGCACAGAAATTACTCCTGACTGTGCTATGGGGGACCATATAGGATGCCAGGAATTAAACCCAGGTACCTGCTGTATGACTGCTCTGGCCCCACGTTTTTTTGAAATACTTTTAATAATGGTTTCTTATATACATAATTCTAACACTACACCCATCACCTGTGTGCATAAAATCCCCATTTTTCTTTTCTTTTTCCTATCTTTTCTTTTCTTTTCTTTTCTTTTCTTTTTCTTTTCTTTTCTTTTCTTCTTCTTCTTCTTCTTCTTCTTCTTCTTCTTTTTTTTTTTTTTTTGCTTTTTTGGGTCATACTTAGCAATGCTTAGGTGTTTTTCCTGCCTCTGCTCTCAGGAATTACTCCTGATGGTGCTTGGGGACCCATTTAGGATACCAGGAATTGAACCAAAATTGGCCAGGTGCAGGGCAAAAGCCCCTATCTGATATACTATTTTTCCATCCCCTCCCCTCCGTTTTATCTTTTAAATTACAAAAGGGAAAATTCTCTGCATTTATTTCTACACTCTAGTTTTTTTTGTTGAGGCTGCTGATCCACTTTGCAGTGTATATTTGGACTCTTATCAGTAGGCAAGAGCTTCTTCATTTAATTTATTTTTTTATGGTGCATGGTGTCATAATGCTCTATTGTATAGAGGAAGCACAGTCTATTTTAGTTTTTTTCAGTGAAGCAAATAGTTTTTATGAAAAGAAATTTACTTAGAAAGATGTGAGGGGAGAGAGAGGAATATATGTTGAAGAGAGAACATGGGGCTTCTTTAGAATGGAAAAAACCTCATTAATTTTTAAAAGCATTTCTCCCTTCCTTCTGTTGATATTGCTGTGACATCCAGAGGTCACACACATACCTGACCCTGGTGCTTGCATGGAGGGTGCATTGTCTGCAACCGTGGGTTACGGTGCTGGCTGAGGTCACGTCCTCCAGCTGTGCTGTTCGCCAGGGTTGCTGCAGAGCTCTTGCATGTGCTTAAGGGGCACTACTGACCAGCATGCCCACACTTCTTTTTATTTGTGGTGCTTGCTGGGAGTCACAGACTTTAGTTGTAGCACTCACGTGCAACTGATTGTGTTTTGGCTGGACATTGCTTGCAGCGCAGGGTCATGCTCCATGTATGCAGAGGCACCAGGTTCTGTGTTATCAGCCACATGCTTTAGCCATGTAGCCAATTTTCTTTGAAATTTCCTCTTGGGGGCAGAGGGTGATGCAGAAATGGATGCTGCAGATGCGAAGTCCCTGAAAGCATTCTGTACACATGCGGGCTTGTCAACAGAACATCCCTGATAGCTCGCTGTTGACTCATTCAGGACCTCTCAGCAAGATTGGTGAGCATCCAGTCCCAGAAGGCTCAGTTCGTCACCTTCAAGACTGTGGAGGAAATCTGGAAGTTCTCTACCTACCTGAACTTAGGTATGACTTGAAGCAGATAATAAAAATGTGCCTGCTTTAGAGATTAGACAATTTAAGGTTTGACATTAAGGAATGAATCAGTCTGGCTCAAATCACTATAAAAGGAAGATGCCTAACAAGGATGGTGATCTTTTTGAAATATCAGAATTTCAGGGAAGTAACTTTTTAAAACTCATATTACAATGACTCTCAAATATCATAGGGAACATGTCTTTGCTTTCAGTGGGAGTTTTTACTTATCAAATGATCAATCAATTGACAAATAGTTATTGATCAGGGAATAACCCGATTTACTAAAAGAGAAGTGGTGTTAATGGTTTAAAACAAAATAAGGAAGAAAAGAGTATTGAGTGAGATCAAAGTAGCTGCCATGAATAACCAAATGATGGGTATCTTACCCACCCACGTTTTTGGAAAAGAATTAAAGAAAGAGATGAGAGAGTTATCTACTACAGTGAGCTAAACCCGTATGTTTTCTTAGAAAATAAACAAGACATTGGGACCTAGCATCAATCCTTTTGGGTGGGAAGCGTTCTCTACAGAGAATATGTGATTCATAGCGAGCATATGATAGAAAACAACAAGAAGTTATGAGTTATGAAACCAATTCAAGGAGAGGCGCCTTGAATTGGCTCCTGTTTGACCTCTCCCAGAAGTTCTGGGCGCCACACAGACTGACACAGGAAGTGGCCTGCAGCAGGGGTGGGTCTATATAGCTCAGCCTAAAGGGCATAACTTCCTGTCTTGTATTCACGGTATTTTTTCCAGGCCACACATCTCTTACAGATAAAACTAGTTGAGGGTGTGCTTTATGGGCCTGCAAGGTGACATTAGAGGGCATGTAAAAAAATACAATCCCAGAGGCGGGGTATAGATCCAAGGGCTGAGTGCATGCTTGCACGTGGGAGGTCCAGTGTAATTCTCCAGCATGGAATGGTCTTCTGAACACCGGCTGGAGTGACACTCAAGCAACACATAGGAATAGCCTCTGAGCACTCCTGGGTGAGGGACAAAAACAAAAGAAAGAATAGAAGGATATGTAACACCATAATCTAGAGATTCTTCCATGGATATATTAGAGAAAGGTAGCTGGGATTGGTGAACTCACCATGCACTCATGGAGCTCATAGTATTCTGAAAATGATTAATGCCATATAGAAGGAACTTTATTCCCCTTGTAAATCCCAACTTGCAATAGAATACAAATTCCTGACTTGTATTTCAATGCTGAGAAAAATTGGTTTATTCTCAAAAATGTTTGTGCTACCTCTTTTTTAAGAAGTATTTTTAATCATATTATACAGCCATGAGATATACAGTCACAAAGTTGTTCATATTTTTTAAAAACTGGGGAAAAACGAAATTACTGGTAGGTTGTTACAGGCATAGCAGGCAGTGTGTGTTTATAATATAAAAATATAGGGGCTGGAGCAATTGTCCAGTGGGTAGGGCATTTGCCTTGCACATGCGCCGCCCATGCCGCCCAGGTTCCCGAAGCGGCATCCCAATTGGTTCCCTGAGCACCGCCAGGAGTATGCCTGAATGCAGAGCCAGGAGAAACCCCTAAGCATTCTAGGTGTGACCCCAAAAGAGCAAAAAAAAAAACTTCGTTAAAAATAATAAAAATAAATAAATAAAGTACTGTTAAAATAAAAAAAAAAATACGTAGAAATGTATATATACTAAAATGATAATGAACAGTCCTGGTGGGTGAGTCATAAACTGTGTATATACACACAAAATTCAAAGCAGTGATTGGCATCCAGGCTTAGAAAGACACGGTATGGGGCAGGAGAACTTCAGCATGAATAAAAGATATTAAAGAAGAGGAGAAGTGCCTGCAATAGAGACAGGCTGGGGAGGGACATGCTAATCTGGGGACACTGGTGTTGGGAAGGGTGCACTGGTAGAGGGATGGGTGCTGGAACATTGTATGACTGAGACCCAATCATGAACAGCTTTGTAATGGTATATCTCACAGTGTTATAATACAATTTAAAACAATATAAAATTCTTTTAAAATTTTTATTTAAAATACCATGATTTATAAAGCCGCTCACCTTATAGTTGTTCAGGCATTCAATATTCCAACACCAGTCCCACCACCAATGCCCACTCCAAGAAGATCACAGAGTTCCAGCCTGGGCACTGGGATACATGAAATTATTTGCAGTTTGGCATATAAAGAATATTTATGAAGTGGTGGAGTTGAAATCTTGGCAGGACTGCAGCCATGGGGTGTGTCCAGAGGTGGCCAGGGATTGGGCGGGGCAGGTACTCAGCTCACCTACCCATTTCCGAGAGGGCATCCTGAAGTTTTCAACCCTGGGGACTGGTATTACTGTATCACTGTCTTCCCGTTCATCATCGATTTGCTCGAGGGGGCACCAGTAACATCTCCATATGTCCTGTCTCATGCTAGTAGAGCCCAAGGGAACCTGCTTGCTCCAGGAAATAAAGGGCCTCAAATCATTCCATCAGATCATGGGAATGAGGTCTATAATTGTTACTGGTATTTGGCATATCAAATATGATACGGGTAGCTTGCCATGCTTGTCGTGTGGGTGGCATACTCTTGTAGTCACCTCTGATCTCCAGCATTTATGGGTTTCCATGAATTTAGCTGTTGTTTCCATGAATTTAGCTGCTGGATGTGCGTCTCCCCAGAGATCTAGTTGGGAATCAGTAGAGCAGTCCTGGTGGTAGCTGTCTCTTCTATGCTTTTAATGCCAGCTAGAAGGGGTTGGTTTGGGATGGAAGTCTGGGAACAGACTCAAGACAGAGCTGCCTTACCCTTTCCGTGCTCAGAGTGACAGCAATCATGCTGGTCAGCAATCAGTTTGGCTTGACTTACAGGCTTTGTGTCCATGTGTTTGGAGCATCTCCCTCTTTGACCCTAAGTACTGGCTCAACTTCAGATTGGTGGAGGATACAGAGATACAAGTATTGGTAGATGATAAACATCTGGAAACAATGTACCTGGGACTCCTGACACAGGAGGGTAAGTAAGTGTGGAATAGAGGTGGGAAAGGTTCTGTCTGCTTACTTAATACCAGAGTTGGAACATGATCAAGACACAAAGGGAGGCAGAACTGTTGAAACATGAAATCACTCACAAATGAATCTATCAGTTTTAACAGCACTCCACTGGCCCTCTCTGTTGACCACTGGCGTGACACCAACAGCTGTGCTGACCAACCTTACGTATAGTTGGGGAGGAAATCATGTTCAGGAGTTTTGCCAGATGCCCATGCTAGGGCTTTGCCCATGCCAATGAAATCTCTGGCAGCTTTGGTATCATTTGAAGATGACTAGAACATTCTAATATACACACAAATGGAGTCTCTTTCTCTAAATATAGCCTGATTTGACCTGAATGTAAAATCACAAATCTTGCAAAACCTGACAGAAGTCATGAGTGGAAGGAAAGTCATGTTGAGGAATTACTCAGAATCCAGCAGCATGTTTCCTGGGAGGATCTGCTGAGGCCATAACCAGTTAACAGCTGCCAACACCTCAGAAGAGACAGATTTTTCATGGAATATCACCCCAAGTCTTTATGATTGTGTTCCATGATTCTTTTCAAATGAAAGAATTTTGCCATGGGATACTATAAAATTCAGGTTGGAGACAATATTTTGCTTGACTCTGTGTACTTTGTGTCCTCATTGCTTCTGATATTTTTGCATGAACTTTGCAAAGAGTTCTCTATTTTCTTAAGTTTTTGTTTCCTAGATGAAGTCCTGATTAGCCTTATTCTCAGGAATGACTCAGAATTGCTTATGCCTATTTTTATATAATAATATAGCTATGTAATTTTTATTTATATATTATAATCACAGAAGAGAGTAGTAAATCTCTTTTTTTCCAGAAAAAAATGCTTGGTTAGTTCTCAGTTTTCCCAGAATCCTAGGGGTCCCCGAGGTCCTGCTGAGCCCACTTCCCATCTGCCTGGTTTTCCCTCCCAACGCGGAAGTTCTTATGCTCTACTTAGAGACCTGGCATTGTCTCAAGGTTGCCTTTCCCCTCCTGCAGACTCCTTGGAAAGTGCTTTTCTCATTGTCTACAGGTCACTTCTTCTGTAGAGCCTTATACTCTGTGGCTCAGCCTGTTGAGAAGGAAGGAGAGTACTTGACACTTTGCAAGAATGAACTAATCTCGGTGAAGATACCTGAAGGCGAGTCCGAATGGGAAGGAGTGTCCTTGGTGACAGGCCAGCGGGTGTGGTGCCAGTGTCAGCTCTGGAACCCCTGCTTCTTCCTTTCCATCAGTGAGTAGTTCCACTTCCTGGGAGAAGAGCCCGGAGATCACCAGGTATTCGCAGAAGAGGGCATTCACAGTGCCAGGGAGGCCACAAAATTTTGGGAGGCTTCTTAACCTGTGTGTTTTCTTTCTAGTCAAGGTTAGAACAACTTGATAAAGTTGGGGACAACTTGAAATTTCAGAATGACATTGTAGCTAGGAGGATATCTACTGCAGTGGTTCTTATGTACAGCCTCGAGTCTATATTGAAATTGTGTTGAAGTCATCTGGGGATTTCATGATAAGTCCACTGATTTCCATCCCCTTAGAAATTATTAGAGTTTCTCAGGAGTTGAAATTTCATAAAAAACTCTTAAGCATAAAGGGTTGTTTTTCATTCTAACTTTTTGGAGGTCCTAAGCTCAAAGCAGCAGAATGAAAGTTTGTTTCACCAGGGCTCCGTATGCCCCAGGAAGAATCAAATAGAATGGGAAGGAGCCTTTAACTGGAAACTCATGGAGGAGCCAGAAAACCAGGTTACTGCTCATCTATCCTCGTTACAGTGCTCAGTACAAAGTCTGTTTTCAGTAATATCCGCCAACAAAGGGAGTAGTGGTAACAGTGCCATCATTCCCAGCTGTTCCAATTGCCCACTGAGCTTGCTGTTTTTTTTTTTTTTTCTTTTTGGGTCACACTCAGCAATGTTCAGGGGTTACTCCTGGCTCTGCACTCAGGAATTATTTCTGGTGGTGCTCGGTGACCATATGGGATATCAGGAATCGAATCCGGTCCGGGCGCCATGCAAGGTAGACGCCTACCCACTGGACTATCACTGAACTTGCTGTTCTGATATGTGTAAACCTATGTTTGCAAACCATGTGTTTCCATTGGCAGGTGGTTTCTAAAGAATTATCCCGAAGCTGTGGTCTCTCCAGGAAAACGATTGGACAAGCTCTTACCAGATTGGGTATGGATTGAGTGGAAGGCTGAATTGTTAGGGAAATAATGTTCAGTCTCCTATTTTATCTGCAGGTTTGGAGTCTATTGGTGTGAATTCCTATCTTGTCTTTACTGCTGACTGGCTTGCGTAGACAGTTACTCTTGCATACACCAATTTTCTTGCTTCTAAATGATAGTATTAATTCAAGGTGGTGGATATAAAAAGCCTTTAGGATGTGCCTACATAGAAGATGTGGGGGCCCGAGGGGGTTTAAAGATATAGGGGTTGAAAGTCAGTTGTGGCTTTACATGTGGCATTCAGTTTGACTACTTTTAACCTTTGGTCAAAATGCTTTTTTCTTTTTGTTTACACCAGGACTTACTTACTGGCACTTTGCTCAAGAATTACTCCTAGCAGTGCTAGGGACCATATGGGATGCTGGGATCAAACCCGGTCGGCCGTGTGCAAGGCAAAATGCCCTACCCGCTTTGCCTCGCTCTGGCCCCCAAAAATGCTTTAATAACCTCTCTTAGGAATTGTAAAATTAATCTTGAAATTGGGAAAAGTTAGAATGCTTGGCATGTAGTGGGAACCCAATAAATATCTGTTGAATTTTTTAAATCAAGCACCCATGTATAAATACATGCATACACTTTAGGGATGGTCTATACCTATGTGTATGAATATGTGAGCATATGTGTGTCCTTTGAGAATGACATTTAATGTTTTCAAGATATCTAATATATATTCAATACACATATTTCTTTAACCTTTATCCCAGAGTCTCTTGACTGCCCTCCGCTCCGCCCCCAACGTAGCAAAACCAGATAAAGTACCTGGTACCTGGTCAACCGGTAACTGTTGACTCATTTGCGTAGAGCACAGAGGGTCTAGAAGTTTCCTTCTGACTCTGTTCATTGTTCAGATTAGTAAGAGGCCTACTTTGGATCTGGTAGTGACAACATTGATAACATTGTTTTTTCTGGGTGCAAAGTGCATCTTTGTCTACTTTGTCTTCTTCCAGCCCACAGAGTGGTAGAGCATCTCAGATAACACAGAGCTTTCAAGTGGATTCCAGTTTCAATTTCCGGCTTCACACTTAAAAAATGGTGTGAATCTCACCATTCCCATGTCCTTTGTGAGCCTTTCGTGACTAAATCCTTACCATAGCCCAACTTCAAAACTTCTTATGAGAATAACACTCAAGGGCATTCTTAATGTTTTCTCAAACTTGTCAGTACAAGTTATAAGTTAATCCTGTTAACACACAAGACAGTGAGCATTTCTAATCTCGGGAGGACACAAACCATAGGAACTTGATCACAATGTCAAAAACAATATTAAATGGTAGATCTATGTTTTATTACTCATCTATCTATCTATCCTATTTAATATTGAATTGCCACAGCTATGTGTGAGAACTCAGGGTGCATCCTGGAGATTCTGGGCTTAGCTGAGCTGGGTCTGAGGTTTTTGGTGCTCAGTCCTGGCCATGCAGTGCCACTGAGACCTGGTGACGCTCGTGCTCAGGGAAGCGATGAGGTGCCAGAATTAATATAGGCTGTTGAACCCAGAGCCTTGCACATGCTAGGTATGTGCTATAGCCCTTTGAGGGGCTCTCTGGTTCAAGATGGTAGCTTTAGTTAAAGAGCTAAAGCAAATAGGAAACCAAGGCATTTAAAAGTTATTATTTAAATTACGCAGGAAAAAAATGGAAAGAAAGATTAGCATAAGACAAGAAACTTAAATTCGTGAATCAATTTTTTGTGGAATAAACAACCCTATATCAGTATATACCCTCGGTGCCTCTCCTTTGGAATCAACTCTGAGAGGAATCTGAGAGTTGCTATACCATTCTCTGAGGGACTGGAAGAAGGCAAAAGGACAAAGATGCACTTTGCACCCTGGAAAAAACAATGTTATCACTGTTGTCACCACCAGATCCAAAGTAGGCCTTTACTAATCTGAACAATGAACAGAGTCAGGAAGGTAACTTCCTAGACCTTTTGTGCTCTGTGCAATGAGGTTGACAGTTACCAAGGATTGACCAAGTACCAGGTACTTCATCTTGCTGACTTTTCCTAAGGATTTTGAGAGACAGGTGTTCTTACCATCCCCACAGCACGCTGAGGAAACTGAAAATCACAGGAACAAGGTTATTGGAAGGAAATGGAGAATCCTACCCTGGTTTGTGGACTTGTTCCAAGCCTGGGTATTCTGTGTGGGCTGCAGAATGCAGAAGGGATGGCAGGGTGGTGTGGCAGGACAAAATGGGGAATAATGGAGGAGGCCCAGCTGCCTCCAAGATTCCTTTATAAAAAATGATAACAGAGGGGCCAAGCGATAGCCCAGCGGGTAGGGCTTTGCCTGCACGCGGCTGGCCCATGCCGACCTGGGTTCGATCCCGGCATCCCATATGGTCCCCAAGCACCGAAAGAGTAATTCCTGAGTGCAGAGTGAGGAGAAACCCCTAGTATTGTTGGGTGTGACCCAAAAAAGCTAATAATAATAATAATAATAAAATAAATAAAAAATAAAGTGGTTTTAAAAAATAAATAAAATGATAACAGAGTGATAGTTTATTTGTATTTGTTAAACACATTTGAAGGCAAAAGCCTGTCTCTCTACTGTTTGTTTTCCTCTCCTCTCTCCCCTCTCTCTTCATTATTTTCTTTTCCCTTGGAGGGCAGGTAGTATTTTACTGGTCATTGAAAATCTGAAGTCTGAGAACCCCTTTCACTCTGTGCTAATAGGTAGAAACTGATAGAAGGCTAGATGCACTTGCCTTATTTTTTTGCCCCCTGTGCTATTTTCCCATAGGCAAGGGAAAATGCAAGAGCCTGGAAGCAATATGAGGAGGAAAGAAAACGACCGAACTTGATCTGTGCCCTGGAGAGAGCACAGAGATCATTGAATAGTGCTCATCCCTGGGCTTCATGTGGTTCATCGATGGTCAATGCACTCAGGACAAGTGGGTTTGTCCCTACCGGGAACATAGATCCCCTGATTCCTATTCTCCAATGTGAGTAAGATGGAGCAGCCCTCTGGGATGTCTAGAGCAGGGCTGTCCCCATCCCCAGAGGTCCTCCCCATTCTGAGCTGATTGTGTCTGAGCCAAGGTTCGGTGGAGCAGGTTCCCGTGGACACAGCTGGTGCAGCGATGATCAGGAGAGGATCAGGACTCGAATCAGTTTTGGCCCTTTCACCAGGTAGTCATGGGACTGCCTCTGTGTAACCCCAAGTCATAGATCTGTACTGGGCTGGCCTTGGAGGGGTGAGGTTGGTCCTTGAGTCTGCCCCATCTCTTGTGGCTCTTGTCCTCCAGGGTGATCTGGAGAAGCCCTGCCCATGGTGCAGTCCACAGCATGAGCTCAGGCTGTTGTGGCAGAAGCATGTGGATCAGCCCCGAGCGGGGAAAGCATCTTCCACACTTTCCTGCCTTCCTTCTAGAAATTCTGGGTCTGAGCAGTAGAACCTTTCCGGGTCTAGCCCACCATATTCCCTTTCCCAGGAAGGGACTGAGCTGGAAGTCCTGTCCAGTCTTTCTGAGTAGGCTTCCCCCATGGGTGGACGAGGAGGGAATTTGTTCTCCACATCAGGAAAATGTGGTGCAGAAATGTCCGAGGGCTCTGAGTTTTCAGCTGGAGGTGTTTTTCAAGGAAAAGAGACATGAAGAGGTAGCCAAGGGCAGTGCCACTGGAGTCTTACACGAGATATGTGAGAATAGAAGAAGGATAACGTAGAGTCCTGAGAGGTGAGAAGTTTCTGAAATTTCTAAAATGCAAAGGCATTCATAAAATCAGTGATTGTGTGAGTTCACCTTGGCCTGACATGCACAAGGATTTCCTGTACAGATGGAACAATAAAGGAGGAGCTGGGTAGGCAGGTGCTGGCGGAGGATTGGTGGACACTCCGTCTTGTGGGAAGGAAGTTACGGCAGAGGCAGTGGAATGACGTCCTCCCTCTTAGGACCATGATGGGAAGAGGCTTGGAAGAGCTACTCTTAGGGGCCCCCCTCCTTGACCTGTAGGGAGTAGGGTGCTCCTTCCCTCCTGAAACATCTCGCTGAATAATGATGATATGATGGTACTCGCGGTGAGGAGGAAGCTGACCAGAATCAGTCAGGGTCACTCTCTTCTGTCTGTCTGTTCTAATGTAGCCTGTGAAGAGAGTAGCAGGGAGCTGAGCCGCTGGGCAAGTTTGCATGAGTCCTGCAGAGAGGGGGCCTCAGGTTCTGCCCTGATAGTAGCAAGAAGTCAAATGCCAATTCCCACTTGATCACCTGGGTGTGGAAGCTGGTTCCCTTCCTCCTGGTTTCTCGGAGAGCTTTGGTTCTGAGGTGGAGGTGCAGAGAAAGGAAAGCCTCTTCTCACTTTGCACCTGGTTACTGAGTGTGTCTTGCAGAAAGATATTTCAGGAGAATATGAATAGAAACGCAGTTTTATTGGAAAGAAGTTAAATGGAGTCTCAGAGAGAATATGGAGTTCTTTGAGAAAAGTAGAGACCGGAATACACAACCCCCCAGGTTTGAATGATACCCGGGAGCCAGAAAGGTCTTTTTTAAAACTGCCTTGGCTTGGGGTTTTTGTGAAGATCAGAAAAGGGACTCTGAACTCTTTGGGTCTTTTCATTCAGCTTTTGGAGGGTTGTTACAGCTCAGTTGTCTCTTGATGTTTGATGGCCTAAGAGTTTGAGCTGGTTGCAGGGTAGGGGTAACCTCTAAACATTTTGACTTTTAAGGCTAACAAAATTTATTGCCAAGGCTCCCTCTTGCCTTATTAGTTACCGGGTTTTTAAAAGAATTTTCTATCAATTGAGGTTCTCCTGGTTTACAATAACTATGATTGATGGCTTGTCAAGCACATAATTTGAACACCACATCCATAGAGAAAAAAAATCATGCAATTTTCAACAAGATGGATGAAACTGACTATTTGCCTTTCTGGGACTGGAAGTTGCCCTGGGAAGCTGTGGATTTAGACCAGGGAGAACCCCAGGTCAGAAAGAAAATAGGGTACACAGGTCTCTGAGCTCAATTCGGGAGAATGAGGACTCCTGGGAGCTTTGGCTCCTTAGGGGGCCTCTTTCACAGCTCACAGGTGGGGCTGGTGTGCAGCCCAGGGACAACAGTTCTCACCTTAGGAGAGAGTGGGGTCCCCAGAGTCAAAGGGATAAATCCAGGGCCTGGAGTGTGGATCTCAGATTACGTTCTGAAACTGGCATCCTTTTTTTCAACAACAGCTTAGTGGTATAAGTTGAAGTCCTGGGAAAAGAATAAAAAGGATATAGAAAGACAGAGACTTGGCTTTGGAAACCACTTCAGGGAAGGGAGTGGAACTGCAGGGTAAACAGAGTGACCCTGCTGGAGGAGGGAGCAAAGCCCTGGGCAAGCCAGACTGGGGGGAAGACCTTTCCTTCATTCTTCCAGGTTCTTTCAACAGGTTTAATAATTGACATAGATTAAAAGGAGCTGGCATTGAAACACAAACTTTGGTCATGTATATAGGAGTTTCATGATCTCCAGATCTAGAGAGCGAAATCAACTTTGGGTGCCTCCAGAATTTATGAATGATTGGGGCTTGGGGCTTCCAAAGGGAGGGAGAGAAACTCACAGGAAGATAAGAACCACAGTTTGGTAATTGGGATTTGATGGGTCGGTCATTCAGATAAAATCTTTGTCTCAGGTCTTTCGGGCTGGCCTCTCTAAAGTTTCAAGGCATTTAAGGGTGAGATTAAAGTTCCTTCTTGAGTCTCAAGGTCATTATTGCTTTCAGTTCAAAATAATCCTTATGTGAGAATAATTTTCTTTCAATTCTTCATTGTCAAAAAAGACCTGAGGGATCGGCCTTTGGCAAATCCTGGATAAGCACTGGAGTGCGTTGAAAGGCACTGATAATTGTTGGGATAATCTTCGGAAGAGAGCAGTTTAGTAATGCAGAGTTCCAGGGTACCTGTGCCTGCATCAGCTGACCATCTAGGTGACTTTGTCTTCCAACCTGTTTACTCTCTCTTCTTGACGTGTTGGCAATATCAGCATTTGCCCATAAGATTGCGTTGAGATGATCCAACATATGTAAACAGTTCTAACAGTCTGTATGTCACCGTGTGTAATCAATACACGTTGACTTTGTTTTCTTTCAAATTAATTTCATTGATGTAACACTAGTTAACAAGATTGTAAATGTTTCAGTCTGTTTTAGAGGTACAATGCTGGCATACCATGCGCCCGCCACCCAAGTTCAATAATATTTTCTCAGCCACAGCCCTCCTGGAAACCACCTTTGGTAACCTTAGTTCTGTTGTCCCAGTCTAAGTGTTTGTTTTTCTTGGACATTGTCTGTGTCCCTTGATATGCAATAACTTTTTATCTTGTGATTCTTGACACCAGCTGGTTGCCCTAGAATTCAACTCCAGCTGCTATTGTATCACTGGAGAACATTGGAGCCCTCGGGCTAGAGGCACAGTTCTACAGATTGCCACCACTTCCGCTTGACAGTTGTCCTATACTCCTGGGGCTGGAGAGATAGTATAGCAGGTAGGGGAGGGTTTGGCTCCCCTCACATGAGACTAACCTAGAATCTCACATGATTTCCCCAAAACTCCAGGAAATGAATCCTGATTCAAGAGTAACTCCTGAAATGAGCTGGGAGTTTGAGACCAAATTGTCTCAAACTCCTGAATTACAGGCTCCAAATTGGAGGCTGGTAATCCCTTTCCTGCTTTTTTTTTTTTGTCATTTGCTAGAGTGACACACAGAAATCGAGGAATTAAATATTATTACCAATTTATTCTAAAAAGGTGCTTCAACTGAGGAGCTTAGAATGCAGAGGGAAGAGACCTCACCATGTGAGATCTGGACTAGCTCTCTTGTGGAAGCTTGGGACCCAGCTCCGTGGCTATGTAGCCACATTCTGTCTCCCAATCTTGAAGTTCTCTAATCCCTCCTGGGGTTTTACTGACTCCCAATTATTTAGGCATGCTTGGTAATCTCATTGATGACTAATTTTAACCTCCAGCCCCTCTCCTTTTCTTGAAATCAAGAGATGCTGGACTCGAGAGTTTCCAAGCCTAGAGTAATTGTTTTTCCCTGGTAACCAATTCCTGGTGAAACCCTCACCCCCACCCCGCCCCATCTTGAGGGGATTTCCAAAGTCACCTTGTTAATATACTCAGCTGGGTTAAAACTCTCTTTGGTTGTTATTTTGTTTTTTAGCTCACAGCCAGTACATGTCTCAGGGCTGCCCCTGACTCTGCACTTAGGATCATCTGGCCTGGGGGCCATGTGTAGCCAGGATTGAACCTTAGTTGGCCAAGTGCAAGGCAAAGCACCTTGCCTGTTATATTCCTTTCTCTGGCCTTCCTATCGATCCTTTGTTCTGTTTGGATTTGGGGCTTTGGGCCAATCTCAGCTCAGTGTTCAGGGGGACCACACAGTGCTCCTCGGAATTGAACCTTGAGACACCTTGAACACCAAGTGTGAGCTGGTTTGTGCCTCTCCAGGTCACTTCCCATCACCTTATCCTTGTGAAATACCAAGGGTCCGGGGAGGCCGTGGCTCAGGAACCAGGAGCAGTTTACTCAAGGGAAAATATAAGATTTACTAAAAATCACATGACAGTGGGTGGATGGGAAAATGAAACTAGGGATATTGTATTTGGTATTCTATTTCATCCGCACGGTAAGCCTGGCGTTGCTCGTGTAGTACTGATATGCCATTGGTCAGTAACATTTATATTTGGTCATTCCCAGACCTAATATAATTGTTTGAGGCTGTTTATGTTCCTGAGCAAGCGATGCCTTTAGGTTCTACTAGCATGAGACAGGGCATAAGGAGATATTACTGGTGCCTCGCTCTAGCAAAATAGATGATTAACGGAAGATAGTGATCGCGATAGTGATTTTATTTCATATACTTAGTCCAGTTTTGCTCCTCACGCCTTGCCCCAGAGACACCGCCTCAGCCCCACTGAATCTGAGCGGCCCCCAGCCCCTGCCTTCAGCTGGAAGCCCCCACTCCGCCGAAGCACAGCATCCCCTCTCCTGGCACAGTAGCAGCACAATGTTTGCTCCTGGTTTCCGTTCAGCAGTGATTTCAGTGTCACTGTCAGCCTCCTCCTGCAGACACCCCAGAGATGAGACAGTCTGGTAGGAAAGGACAAAGGGAGGGCTGGAGCAGGGGAGGGGGAACTGGCTCATTGGCATCCCCAAAACATTCTTCAGGTAACAGACACCTCCTGAAATATGCATCTGAGGAAAACCCCTCACCCAGCACTGGTACATGGGCAGATTGAACAGGGTGTGGGCGTCTTGGAGTCATTCTGAGTGCCATGCTTTTCCTATTCACCGGTGGCACTCTGAGCCTCATGCTCTGCTTATTAGCTTCCTGAAGAAGGTCCAGCCTCCTAATTGTCTCGGGTCTCTTGCTGATTACCTGGTTGTTCCGCGCCAGTGGGGTGTATTACCCCTAGAGTGTATTACTTGTGAGTGTTTTGCATGCACGGCATGTGGTAACATAATTCCACATCACTTTTGTCTTTTTAATGTTTATGTTGGAAGTGAACAAAATATGGTGCATAATGAGCATGAAATTTCTTGCTATTTTCAGAGGCAGAATCAGCCTGAGTCTCTGACATGTGGAGAAGCATCCTGCTCATCCATAGAGGGAAATTTTGTGTTTCCTTATTTTATAAGCAGATCACCACTAGCCGCCCACGTCACACCAGCAACTGGAAAAGCAGTTCTTTTCGGGAGGATCATACCTAGTATTGCTAAGGGCTTCATTTCAGGCCCTGTCTCAGGGTCACTCCCTGGTGGCTGGGGAACCTTGGCCTAAGCAGCACCAGGATCAATTGGGGTAGGTTGTACGCTGGAAGCACTTTAATCCAGGTTATATTCTGCCCCCAGAAAATTATTTCTTGTCACTTGTAGCTGGCACAACATCTCGAGACATCATACTTTATTTTGCTCTTGAATGACTAGGGGTTCCAGAACTTACAGGTCACACCAGCGATACTCAGTGGTTACACCCTGCCTGAAGCCTCATGAAATCTACTTCCTGATTTACGTGCCTTCAAATTGGCAGGATTTTGGGACCGAATCCAGCATGCAAGGGCAAACGGTCTCATCTTTGGCGGCCAAAAATGTTTGAGAAGCTGTGCCATGTTCCAGCCCCTTCTCAGAACTTTTCATGATAGCAGAATACCACATTTTCCTTTTTTAATGTTCATGCTTGGAAATATATATTCATTATGTGGGGCTAAGGGCAAAGCTCTTTAGAGCTATAATTAAAGACGCCTCTCTGCCCCTTCTACTTCTTATTCATTCCTGTTTAGGGAACTCTAGAGCCAGAAACCATTTAGAATGGGCACGCATTTTCCAGTCTCATTGCAATACATTTGAAGCATAGGTATTTGTCTCATAAGCACAATCCCATGTTTGTACATCTAAAAGTTCATCTGAATTGTTTGTCTGCATTTGCTCAGCTGGCAGTATACATTCAAATTTTCCATATTGTAATAGTTCATTTTAATAGAGTATTACTTTTTCTTAAAGTATATTTTTATACTTATATGGTTGATGTTTATATATTTTGGTGCCTACACTAAAATAAGCCAAAATGAAAAATCAATGCATATTAAACCAGGAAAAGTGAGGAAAGCCAGCAATTAAAAGCACTAAACTTTAGGGTATTAGTGATGGTACCGTGGGTCGATGCTTGTCTTTATAAACTTGAGTTTGATACCTGGCTTCGTATTTGGTCCTCCTTGAGCTGCATTGGGAGCAAGCTCCCGAGCACAGCTGTGTGTGGCTCAAGTTACCTTCAGCTACAACTTGTCAGTCTTAAACTATTATTCCAGTCAGTTTATTGAGTATTTTATTTTTTCTTTCTTTATAATTTAGAACACCTGGTGGCAGTTCTGGAGTACTTCCACCTAACTCTCCTGCTATCTAACTTCACCCATGTTCTCCTAAATGTTCACACTTTAATTTTTCTTAGAATTTGTATTTGCTATTTTTCACAATGCTTGTTTATGCTTATACTGTTTTGTATTTTCATTATGCCTCATATCTTTTGTCCTTTTCATCAGGCTTATTGTGTCAATCTTAAGATCACAGATTTCTAGTTTTTGTAGTGTTACTGAGTTTGTTATCAAACTGCCAACTATTTGCATTATTTCTTTTCTTATTTTCTGTGTACTAGAAAGTTTTGCTATGTGAATAGATTTGGTAATGTTTTGAAAGATGAGCTTGTCTGAATCCCGGATGGAAGAAAGCAAAACCTTAGCAGGATGGTTTTGGCGTGAACCTGTGGTTCAGGTAGGCTTGAATGTTCTACATGAAGTCCACTGTGCAATATGTTCAGATCCAATGTTCTAATGAAAGCAGCGCTGGGTGCAGATTTTGTGCAGAGATTTGGGATTGGTATTGCGAGCGTGTTGTCAATGTAGGTAGTACGGGTCCCCTTTATGGATGTTGCAGTCCTTCCAGATTAAGTAGCTGGGGTAAGGTTCCCAAAGCTCACCAATCGCACTCACTCAACCCCACCTCCTCAACCCCAATCATGTCTCCTGTCCCAGGGGCATTCCAGCTCTGAGGATCCGGTCCCAGCTGAAAGCACCCAGGTTGTTCGAGATGTCTGCTGTGACCCATCAGCTGACTTAAGCTTTTCCTTTGTTTCCTGTGAGTTTCCCCATCTTTGCTTTCAGGTTAACTGTATATGCAATACTTGGCATTGTCACATTATGATTGATTTGATAAAAGGACAGTGGTCCTTGAGGAGGGGCATGTCCAGACTGCTCTACTTCCAGAGCCCTTGAACTGAAAAAAGCCCCATGTTGTTTGTCGATCCTTGATGACTCTGCATACCCAGAAGGCAAAACTGTTCTGGGATCAACCGGGGAGTCAGTAGAAGTAGGGACTGAGACCTCTAGCCTTGATCTCTGCTGTCACTTCCTAGCTGAAGGATGCTCATTCTGAGCATGTTCCTGAATCTTCAGAACCTTCTCATATGGCTATACACCTAACTTCAGAGGGCTTTATGTACGATTCAGGAATGCTATGAAAGATTGATACAAAGCATTTTGGGCTATATGTGACTTTTTTATAACATAAATAAGTTTACTGTAGATTTCATGCCCC
>JAJIBD010030863.1:0-41353 GCA_021461705.1 Cryptotis parvus
CTGCTACTTCAGCTGTTCTCTACTCCTGCTTCTACACTAAATTCGATTTGCACAAATATTGCATTGCACAAAGCGTACCCATTGATATTCAATCCACTCACAGGATGAGTGGGGAAACTGAATCTGCATGTCGAAAGAAAGTGCCCGGACTGGGAAGTCAGAAGCTTTCAGATGGTGAATCTCTCTCAAGACATTTTATTCCCATTCTATTTACTTTTGATGTGACGTTCCTGAGGTCAGTGGTGAGGAGACTCACAGTAATTAACAGAGAAAGATCAGAAAGTATAAGAGAAAATGAAACCACATATTTAGATGGATGACAAGTCATAAACACAGGGTTGGAGAGATAGAACAGTGGGGAGGGTGCGTGGCCTTCACGCAGCCCACCAGGATTTAATTTCTGGCCCTACATGTGGTCCCCACTGCCAGGTATGACTAAACCAATCCACAACAACAGCAAAAGACTCAAATTCAAAGTACTAAATCATGAAGATGAAATAATTCTTATCAGAATAACCAACAAGTACGTTTTGATTACTCTGATATATCAAGTGTTTTCAGGCCCTGCTGACCTGCTGACGGTGACTCTCTGCTACAGTCCTGCCCTCAGTGGTCAGCTATCTGGTGGGTAGTGTATGCAAAAGCATTGGCGTCTGGCCACAAGTTCTCATTTGGTGCTCTTATAGGACAGTCCCACTTTCACAGAGTTCAAGTGTGCCTCAACCTCCATCAGGCTCAGACTCAGAGATGCCACAAACCACCTCAGGTGCTTTGGAGGCAAGAGACGAGGCATTTATCTGATGGTGTGGAGAGATGGGGGCTGAGTTCGAAACAGAGAGAAAGGGAAGAAGAGACCAAGAATCTGTTTAGCTGGGGAAAGGAGCCCATTGGTGGGTGAACAACCAGCTCGAGAGAGCACACTGTACAGTCTCTCAGAATCCAAGAATGCCAGAGTGCCTGTGATGCTCGCTGCACAGATGAGAGAGAGGGGGCTTACTCACAGTTGTGGTGCTGGACTGCAGTCCATGGTCCCACACAGCCCACTAGTGACCATTAGTCACAGGACATTTGAAAGTCAGATGGATCTGACTATTTTTACTATCCTTGCTGGCTTTGTGAACTTGATAGTGTGTCTTTCTTAGTCTCCATTCCTCCATATGCAAGATGACATAACAGCAGCACTGACTAGGGCTGGTCTCCAAATGGCACATGATTCCTTCTTAACTGTCCCACACATCTGAAGAGGCCCATCCAGAGAAAGTGCAGCACAACCATCACTATTGATCAGGTGCTTGGCTGTGACTCTCCACAGGGCACAATCAATGTGACATGGCATTCTCAGGACTGGTCTTCATGAAACCTGGCAGTGTCTCCCTTATCTACTGAACTGTTCATTTAGTAGAAAGATCCCCTATAGACATGACCTGGAATGAAGTCTTCTACCATGAAAGGAAATTCCAATTCAGGTGAGCCTGTGAGCTAGGAGCCCCAGCTACTGCAGCATGGCCCCAGTCTTTGGATGACCAGAGCCCAGGCCATCATGGGCTTATAGAGGCACAAAGAAGCCCCAGGCAAAATACACCTTCCACAATCCAGAAAGAAAATCATAAGAAAATTACCAAATTTGAAGCCGGTGAGCCATAGGGGTAGCAGCAGTATAGCGAATAAAGACCTTAAAAGCCAGTGTGGGCATTATGAGACTTTGAACTGAGACTTGGGATTTAGGGAAACTGAATGAATGAGGGCTTTTCGTTTGATAGACTGAATGGAGAGAAAATCTCAAATGTCAGCTATTTAGTCTGTAGTATCCCCCTGGACACATTTGCAGATGGGACCGGAAATACCTCTCCCCTCATTCCTGCTACAACCCTGCCCACTTAGAAGACAGTTCTGCGCTGGGTAGTGAGCTCTGAACAAGTGGGACCTTCTGGGTTCTTGCCTTTCCTGAGTAGGTACTTGCACACATGCTGTTTCTGGAGTGCAGGGAGCTGCCACATCTCCCCCCCACTTCTTACCTCATTAATGCTTACTCATCCCTTAACTCTCAGCTTGAGTCATCTTTCCTCTAAAAACCTAACTACCACCTCCTCTTGGTCACACCCTCAGAACTCAGGGGTTCTTACCTTCCAATATATCTCAGTGCTGGTACCTTGGCATTTATTTATGAGATTGCTCCTTCAGTGTCTGGAGGATTCCCTCAGGACAGGTCACACACACACACACACACACACACACACATATATTTTACTTGCTTCCTGCTAGTCATTGTAATCTAGACCAGCTACATGGAGGAATTTCACAGTAGAGATGTTTACAAGTCAGTCAGTCCTATTTCCCCTGGACCTTTTTCTTCACACTAAACCTCCCTGTCCCTTCAAGAAAATCTATGGAGCCTTGGTTTTTGTCTTATTACTCTTCCCTTCCCTTGACCTCCGCTTGAGGCTGTTTAGTCCACGTTCCCTTCCCTCTAGGCCACACCTTTGGGTCTTAGTTCTCTAGCCCATAATGATGGTTTGTTCAGTCATTTGCTATTTTGGGAATGGCACCTCTAGTACCAAGCAGTTCCTTCTCTACAGTTCTCTGTTATCAAACAAGGCACTTACTTTCTCAAACTTGAACTGTGAGTCCCAGGGCTAAGAAAATAAGCACTGGCACCCATTGAGATTCCGGGCCTGCGTTACTCAGCCAAGGCCTCTACCCCCTCTAGCTTCCCTTTTCTGCTGAACCCGAAAAGGCACATGGGATATTGTATTTTCTTCATCTCACGGGCTCCCCTCACTCCATGCGCTTCTTCAGGCCAGTTGCTTCAGGACAGCCTTTCTACTCAGGCTACCCCCCCTGCCTAAACCTTTTTCAGTGAATGTTTCGCTATCGAAGCTTCAACTGAAGTTATGACCACTTTGGTCTACAGAGTCATCTGGTATCCTAGATTGTTAAAAACAAATTTGTTTACTAGTATTTAAAAATTGGGGAATGGGGAAGAGTGCCAATTTCCAAATGCTGAAAGATTTTGGAAGAAGAGAGCACACCATTACCAGGCTGGAGACCTCAGGACCATGCGTGGAGAAGGCTGACTAAGCTCTATCCAAGTGATCATTTCCAACTATCTTTGTCATATGGCCCCTTCTCTATCCCAACTGCCTTTACCCAGCACTTGAGGCCAGATTTCAAACTATGGTCCATTCCTCGGCCCTTGTTTCCACTATCCTTGGCTAGTAGTCTCACATCATTTTTTATATTCCACTACACTAGCGATCACTCTCATGTCTGTCCCTGTTCTCCTGGCTCATTAACTTAACATGATGCTCTCCAGCGCCACATCCATTTATGAGAGTGAATTTAATAGCTTCCATTTTCTAACATGCCCCATAGTATTCATTGTGTAGATGTAAATGATTTATTTTAAAATAATGTTTATTCCCTTTATTATTGAAGTAGGTTCCGTTGAATTATGATATTTATTTCTTGTTCCTTTGATTATACTATTATTGAGTTAAGAGAAAAAGATTTGAGAGATGACCAGACCAGCCACACTGGAAATATAGACTAATGGAGTTTGCAGCTAAGTAACCCATGGGCCTCAGCTCATGGTCATGAGTTTGTCAGAATCCACTTCTCCCTAAACTGTATCCTGCAGGTCAGTGGTCTGCTGCTGTTATCAAAAAAGCCCTTATGTGATTCATTCTAGCTTCACCAATTCTTATACCACCTTCCTGGTTTCTGTCAACTCTTGCGTTGCTATCTTCCTAGGCATATTTGAAGTCTCGATTTCTGACTCTACTTCAGAAGCTGAAAAACAGGAAGGAAATAGAAAACTTTTGAGCAATCTGTCCTACAGACCCAGTAATAATATAATTTGCAGAGTCATTTTAATTGTGTGTATGCAGATAAAATTGGTTAATTTTTTATCATCCTCTTTTATGAAATACTTAAATTTTCTATTCTCAGCATGTATGTTTTTGAAAATTTAAGATTAAATAGAGCTATTTCTAAAGAAATTTTCTCTGCCTGTAAAATCTGTGTATCTAGCAGTCCTGTGTATGTTTACTCACATTATTGGCTGTTATCTAACTAGGTCATGTCTTATCACCTCATGCTACCATTTATTCATAAGTCAAACTAAATTTGAATCACCTTTTGAATCTCCTTTCTATGTATTGGTCAATTGCTTTGTTAAACTGCAATACACACATGCAAAAATCTGAGACTTAGTGTATTGAGGGCTTAGTATCTTGTTTGATTGTCAGGCCACATCTGGTGGTGCTCAGGGTTTACTCTTTGTACTTTACTAAGTGATCACTCTTGGCTTGTGCTTTGGGGACAATAGGGTGCAAACCAGTTGAGCTTATGAAGAGGCAAATACCCTACCTTACTTCTCTTCAGGCTAACTAGGTATATTTTTATAAGCAAGATTTATTGCCCAATGTACTTATATAAATGAAGATTTTGGTAAACAGTGTCCGCAGATGGAAAACTCTTGCACACATGAGAACTCATTTATCCGTACAATCCTGAGGACAGCGAAATTGTTAGGGAGTACAGTTAAAACCTAGGAGAGGTAAAAGAAATCCCTTAGTTTAAGCCTTTCAGTGGGCATTGAGCTGTCTGTACTGAGACTTAAACTAAGTCTCCAAACTCCATGGCAAGACTCCTAGAAGGGCACAGTACGAGAGAACAGGACCAGGACAGAGGACTGAAAACACTGGGTGTGTATTCCATGCACCCTGGCTTCCAGGCCCTGAGTGCCCACAAAATGTGTGTTCAGCCCCTGACCTCCTTCCTAGTGCTCCTCTTCCCCACCCCTCATCACCCCACTTTCACTGATTTGCACTCTATAGTTGTACTGGACATTAAACATTTTGATTTTTATTTGTTTGATATTTTTGGGCCACACCTTGCCGGTCTATAGGAGCTAGTTCTGGCTCTGTCCATGGATCATTCCTGGTGGTGCTCAGGAGAACCATATGGACTGCTGGGATTGAATTGGGTTGACCACCTCCAAGGCCCTACTCATTGTACTATCTCTCTGACAAATTTCCCTTAATATTGATTGATTTTGACTAATTTGATTTGTCCTAGAAAGTGACCATGTTGGAGAAACAGAGCCCTGATTTTCTTTCTGTACCCTGGATCCAGAGCTATACAATGAGGAGGAGGAAGCATTGCATTTTATGATAGCTGGAGGCTGTAATAGAATCTCCCAACATCCATCATTCAGCAGTTACCCTGCAGCAACCATGTGCTCACCTGTAAATTCCTTGCTCAGCTATGGAAAAACCCTTAGAGAGAAATCTAATTCCTTCTTCCTGCCTAAGGTGGTGAGTCTGGATATCAGAAGGGAGGAAGTTAGCTCACCAGTACATAGGCGAACATGCGGTATAGTCAGAGCTTGGAATCTAGTGGCAGGGATAACCAAACTATATAAAATCTAGTACATTTGTACTAGGTTTCTTGCTTATGTTAGTTTTGGTATGTGTTGCACCTCTTTGTACCATACACTTTCCATCTCTGCCCCAGCAGCTAGGACTGGAGTCTGAGGAGACTTGTATTGCAGTTCTTGCTAGGACAGATAAGACTCAATATCCAGTAATGTTCAGCACAAGTCATACAGCTGGAATTTACCAATCGAGGTATCAAACACAGTCATATGGTTTCTACTCTACACCTGACCCTCAGAAAATCTGCCTCCATCTCTTAGTTTTTGTAGTGCTTTAAATTCTTTTATTTATTAGGTTCTAGGAGTGGTATCTGCTTCTAGGAATAGCTTACATCTAGATTTTCTCAGCATTCTCTTTTCACTTTTTACATCTGGCTCATCAAGTTCCTGTATCCATACCTTTTACTTGAAATACCTAATATAGTTTTCTGATCTTCAAATAAAAGTTCAGCTGATATGCTGCATTAATACTTCTGCTTTCTAAGTTTTTCAGTTTTGTTTAAATCATCCTCAGAAATATTAAAGTACCACCTTAGAATTTGAAAGAGACATTAGCATTTATTAATTCCTTGGAACTCCTTTTTGCTTCAGAGCACTCATTAAGCAATCTTTTCTTGAAGTCTCGTGAGAAGAAAGGATGATCAAGAGCAGAGAATACAAAGTGATAAGGTGTCAGTACAGGGGACTGTGACAAAAACATAGGAAAGGCGCTGAATCTAATTTGAAGGGCAAGCTGGGAGCTTGCCAAGCCTGAGGATAGATGTTGGAGGGGTTATTGGAAGATATAAGTAGAGATTTATCATGTTAGAGCTTGCTTTAGATGGAATTATATCTACTCCTCAAATTTGTATATGGAGTCTAATGCCAGTATTATAGAATATACCCTTATTTGGAAATAAGGTTACCCACTGCATCTAATTCAGTCCAGTTGAGGTCACGTTGGGATATGCTAGGCCTCCTGAGTATGGCTAGTATCCTCATAGAAACAGGAAATGTGAGAGGAACTAAGAGATAGTACAGTGATTAAGGTAATCATGCTGCTTGAGCTAAGTTCTATCCCTAGCACCCTCTAATTCTGAGCCCTGTCAAGTGATTCCTATGCACAGAGCCAGAAGTAAGCCTGAGCACAGAGGATGTATGCCCCCAAATAAGTAAAAATAGTATAAATGTAAGACAGGCAAGAAGGAAAATTTCTATGTGAGGGATAAAGACAAGTTATGAGGCTGTCCCTAGAAACCAAGGAATACAAAGTCCCCACCCCAGGGAGCTCAGGAAAAGCTGCGAAGGAACTAATATCTAGAAGGAACCACCCCTTCTGACACTGTGATGTTACACTCAGAACCTCTTTTGCATGATAAGGCAATACATTTCTGTTGTTTCAGTCATTCAGTTTGTGGTGCCCGTCATGGCAGCCTTAAACAGATTGCCCACGGAGGCTTCATTAGGATGGGCATTATAAATTTTTAGTAACACTTTTACATTTAATTAGCATCTACAAAATGGGATCTTGAGTGCTTTATAGGAATGAAATAATAATCATCATGATAATTCTAGGAGGGAAGATCCAAATTATCTCATCAGACAAATAAAGAGAGTGAGTACAAAGGTTACCTATGGCAAAGGTTACCTGGTTAGTAGGTGATGTTGCATGAGACTGAACTTCCGAATCTGGGCCAAGAAGAACTTCTAGGACTGGAGAGAAGGATGTGAGAAAAGAGAGAGAAGAGAGAGCATGATAGATATGATACTTTGTTGCTATGGTTGACCTGGGTTTGATCTCTGGCACCATATATAGTCGCCTGGAGTACTACAGAGTGTTCATGAGCATAGAACAAGGGGATAGGCCTGAGATCATCAAGTATGGCCCAAAATCAAAGAGAGGAAAAATGAAATTCTAAGTACCATCCCTAACCTCTACAATACTCAGAAAAGGCCGAAATTATACCTTGAAGAATGACTACGACTGAAGATGTTCAAAGTCAGGTTGAGTTGTGCTTTTTAGATCATGAAATATTTGCTTATGACTTGTGAAATTCACTATCTTGACAAACACACCTCGTTGTGTGACCACCCCAATCATGGGTTCTGTTAGCCCAAGAGTGAAGCCCTAGTTTTCAGGAGATTAAGGGCACATTGCAAATTTTATTCTAAAACTAGCTTGGCCACAAGACACTGAATGAATTGACACAAAAAAAACAAAGTGAGACAGGTGAAACATGGTAACCTAACCAGCAGTTGTGTGAACAGAGAGAAGTAGGTGGCACAGAGCTATGTAAGAGGGTGGAATCCATGTACCTTCAGCAACTTTTCTTGGGCCAGAGAGGTATATAAATAGGCTGAGCATAGACTTTACCTGAGGGAGGAACAGGTTTGATCCCAGCACATGTTTCTCCAAGCACTATCATGAATAACCCACATGGTAGAACTGTGAGTAGCCCTGAACACCAGCTGTGCCCAAATCCAGCAAAAATGAATCAAGACACCGAAAAAAAAGCAATTGAAACAGAACCATTTTTTCTTAAAGCTGCAGACATGCATTCCCTTATGGCTGAATGATCCCCAGGTTCTCTGATCTCTTTCAGTAAAGACAGTTTTGAGCAACATTAGTAGACACTTCATATGTAATGAATCATTGCTCTTCCTTTCTTGTAACCTGATCTGGCCAAGAGTCACTTCATTAGGTTTAGAACAATTAGTCATTACAATTGAGCCTGAACTTAGACTACTAATCATACTAAAAGTATATCATGAAATCACACTCATTGTTAGAAAGATTTATTGGAAAGGCGAGGAGAGACTACCACATTTCCATATGTAACTGAATCAGTTGGAAGCATTTATTTTTTTCACCTTTGGGGCCACACCTGGTAGTGCTCAGGGTTTTCCCTGCTCTGCACTCAGGAATTACTCCTGGTAGTGCTCAGGGAATCATTTGGAATACCAAGTATCAAACTCGGGTCAGATACATCCAAGACAAGTGCCCTTCCTGCTGTACTATCCCTTAGGTCTTAAATTTTAGCGGGTTTTAGGGGATGGGAGAATCACCCAGTGATGCTCAGGGGTTAATCCTAGTTTTGCCCAGGATTACTCCTGGCAGTGCTTGGTGGACCATGTGGGCTGCGGGGGGATCAAAAAGCAGGCCAGCCGCCTGCATGAAATACCCTACCCACTATCCTATCACTCCAATCCCTCTTTCGTAGCATTTTAAACAGCATTTTTATCTTCTCTAATTTCTTGGAGGTTGGAGTCACTTATTTTATTTATTTGGAATTACACCTGGCAGTGCTTGGAGTTTCCATATGTAGCTTGAGTCAATTGGAAGCATTTATTTTTTTCCAATTATAAATGGGAAAACTTATATTTTGTTTATAATGAAAATAAATAAATGAAATTTTCATTATAAAATTGAATGAAATTTTATAATGAAAAAATTACTTCCCATGTGGCGCTCTTGTGGCATGGCAGCTTCTCCTAGCAATACTCAGTCACCTGGTCTGGACAAGTTCAGTGCCAGGGATTAGGAATGTGCCTTATGTTACTGGGGTCACAAGTACCAAGAATGGATCAAACTAGACCCCCACCCATGCAGCAATGCAACCCTGATCCTTTGCTATCTCCCCAGTCCCCCATTTAAAATGTAAAATTGTGAACTTTTGGGCTTTGAACTATCCTAGCGAGTGCCCAGGCTTTCTCTATGGGTGTGTTCGGGGATTGCATCCCAAGGTGAGCTGCATGCAAAGCAAGCATTATACTACTGTTCTATCTCTCTGCCCTCTACAAATGATTCTTAATAGCATCACTATCCAGTGTTGTTGATGGTGGGGGGTTAAGGAGTCACTCCCCACGATTCTTATTCCAGTAATTCAGTATTTGGGTTCAGCAATGCAGGGCTGCTGGAATCAATGGTAAGGTAGGTGGACAGCAGGGCCATATCTGGCACTGTTGGTGTGATTAGGGGGCTATGTTGGTAGGGGTTGAACTTGGGTACTCCATCTCTTTTGGCTTACATTCCCAGTCCTCTCATTTAAATTTAAGCTATTGATAACATTAAAATAGTGAGGGGTATGTGTCAATGTGGGGGAAAGAACCAATGGGATTCCCTCCAGATGGGGAGATAGGAATAAGGAAAGAACAAGTCCCTTTTCTCACTAATTCCTATATTTGTTCTCCTGTTGGAAAACTCCATAATCTCTAAATATTGTCTCTGTCTGACATCCTCTGATTCATACTCACAGAAGCCAAAGAAATTAAAATGTTCCATGCTGAGGTTGGAGAGATTGTACAGTGGGTAGGTTGCTTGCCTTGCCCCATATGGCTCCCCAGCCCCCAAGAATAATTCTTGAGGACAGAATCAGGTATGATCCTAGGTATGGCTGAGTTGACCTCCAAAAACCTAAATAAGATAATAATCACTTGATCACTTAACATCCCGCTATTCATTGATTTGCTCAAGCAGGCGCCAGTAACATTTCCATTTGACCCTATCACGTGCCAGTGTAGCCCAGTGGATGTTCACTGCGCTCATCAAAAAATAATAACATAAAATTTTTGTGGAGAATCTAAAGGAAGATAATCTACTCTGCAGTTTTCTTTCTTTGCAACAGTTATGGGTGCCTTTGATCATTTCTTTCTTGTTGCATGTCCTGCATGCACCAGGCCCTAATGGAAATGTGTGAGAGGGATCTGTGAGTAAAATCTCTATGGAAGGTGTTTACCTCCCCTCTCACACAAAGGTCCTCCCAGGCTCTTTATTATTAGTTTCAATAGGCTGCAAAGAAAGCACTTTTCTTAAAACAACAAACATCAGGACTAGGAGGGAGTACGGTGGGTAAAGTGCTGCCTTGTATTGGCTGACCCAGTTCAATCCTTGGCACTACATATGGTCCATGGAGCCCGACAGTGGACCACATGATCCAGAGATACAGACATGGTCCAATGGTTCAAGGATATAGTCCACCACTGAGCATGGAGTCAGGAAAAAAACCCAAGTGCCTAAGAGCTTCGAAGTTTCTCTTTGAGGTCAAAGGTTCAAGTCCAAAGGAACTCTGCTCTCTTAGAACTTCAATAGAAGAGTTTGTTCTATTCTCACTTCCTAGATGTGATGTTTTCCCTGTAACGATTGGTGCTTCTTGGCTTGTGGATGCTTCTCCTTGGTCTCTGCCTTCATTCCTAGGTGTTCTCCCCTGCATGTGTATGTCTGTCCCTGTGTCCACAGTTCCCTTTATATAAAGATGCAAGTCATATTGGATTAGCCCAGCTCATCACATCATATCAATCTGTTTCCGATAAGGTCACATTCACAGGTACTAGGGAATTTGGGCTTAAATATTTTGGTGGGGGGACATTGCAACTATAGCAGGAGTTCTTCTAGTCTCAAACAGCAAACTGAGCCTCCCTCAAGAGGGGCTCAAACACGTTCTTTGGACTCAGATGAACCCAGGAGTAAGCTAAGGATCCCATCTGTGTGCTTGCCGTCCCTGTCATCACTGGCTCATGTTAAACTTGTGGTCAATTAAAGGTCCAGATTTCTTTACGTTAGTTGACAAACCAGTTCATCACGCCCAATGCTCAAACAGTTGGTTTCCTGAAACTAAGTCCAAGACTATACCCAGATTCCTAAATGATTAATCTTTGAAAGGCTTGAGTTGGTATCCTGAGAATTAACACTAATTAAGAGCTTTGGATCAATGGGCTATTTTACTCGCCCCAGGAGCCTATTGGAGTCAGTCCCAGCTCTCAGTTTAGTAGTGTTAGGCTTCACATGCCTGGGGACTCCCATCCCAGGGGTTTCCTATTCCTTGGTCCCTCAGAACTATACTTGGGAGGCCCTCTTACAGGAAATAGTGAAGCACTGGTCTCAAACACACAGAATAATGCAGACAAATATGTGATAAGAAAATATCAACTTTTTGAATAAAGGCAGGTCCAACAGGGCCAAGATCAGCATGAGGTGAAGGCAGTGAATCCTAGAAATGTAGGGTTTGAGGGCTATATTTTAAAAAATCAAATTTTTTACTCTTAAATATCATCTATTATAGATGCTTTGTCTTCATTTTGGTGTGAAATATTAAATGAAGATAGTCATCTTAATACTCCCTTAAACTTTGGCCTTGTGGTGAGTCTTACATCATCATTATCCAAACTTTTTGTCAGAGAATCTGGTGTAATCAGGATACTTGAGCCCTCACACAAACCTCACTGGTAAATAACAGTATTTACCTGTATGCCATTGAATGCTGTCTTCTGAATCTCAGTTTCTTCAAATGCAAACTTATATAATCAGACAATGATTTTATTTAATTTTTAATTTTGTTTTGTTTGAGGGTCACATTTGTATGCTTAAGACTTACTCCTGAATCTGTGCTCAGGAATCATTCGTGGTGCTCAATGCTCAGGGAATCATATGGAGTGCCAGGGTTATAACCAGGCTGACCACAGGAAAGGCAAAAGCCTTAATCCCTGTTCTATCAACTCTCTGGCCCCAGCCTTATGCTTTTTAGACTTCATGATTTTGAGCTTTGAGACAAATCATAAGATTCTGTGATGATAATCAGAGTCTTGGTTAACAGTCAGGAGACTTCCACTTGGGTTGCCTAAGTGATCTTGGGTAGTGACTTCCCTTTTAGCCACAGGCATCATTTTCTGATTTCCATTACCTAGGGTTAATTTAAATGATTTGCAAAACCTCTGTTTCACTTTGGTTTGTTTTGGGGTCACACCCAGTGACACGAAGGGCTATTTCCAGTCTGATGCTCAAAAGGTCATTCCTGGCAATACCTAAGAGAACATGTGGTTCAGAGGCAGAAACCTGGGTCTTCTGCAGGAAAGTAATGTAAACTAACCCTATGCATTATCTATACAACCCATGCAAAACTTTTATTTGGCTCTGTTCCCCTTTCTACTCAAAGGCGAAGAAAATAACTCAAACCTCATAAATAGTACGAGCAGTCAGTCACCAATCTGAATCAACCATATTCCAACTGAGGGGGCTTACCGTTGAGCAAAAGATAGCTATCTGGCAAGATGTCAGGAAGACTTCTTTACCAGGAAAGAGAATTCAATGTCAAACAGGTAATGCCTAACTTTTTGTTTAGTTTTGAAACACCCTCATTAGAAACTTGAGCTCACTTATTTTGCTGTTGGGGGGAAAGTACTGATATTTTTCATTGGCGTGTTGGCATTTTATCCAGTGACATGGAAAGAGCCCTCAGGTTACAGTGAGTGCTGTTAACCTTGGAAAAGGCTCATAAGTACTTTGGAATTCCTTCTCACCTGTAGATTAGGGACAATGAAGACCTATCCCTGTGGCTACTACAGAGATGAGGTGAATGTGAAGGCTCAGTTTAAGTGCTAACTTGTTCTAAAGTCTTAGTCAAAACAGGAAATCTAGAGGGCAGTTTGAAGTGTAATCAAAGATGTTTAAAGTAATTCAACTCAGAAAATTTGTTTGTCTGTTTTGGGCCACTCCTAGTGGTTCTCAGGGTTAACTCTTTGGTCAGGGATTATTCCTGTTGGGCCCAGGGGACTATTATGTGATGCTGGAGATTAAACCCAGTTCAGCTGCTTGCAAGGCAAGCACCCCACTCACTGTTATGCTGACCCCCCCAACCTCCAGCTAAGACTTGGGAGCAAGTGGAGACTATGGACAAAGATGCAATGGCTATATATTTTCTATATTTTTTCATGTTTATAATGAAAGAAGCAAAATCCAGCTTAATGGTGCAAGGATAACATTGTTTGAGTATTCTTGTAATACCTCCGTTTGATAGAATATAATGCAGATGTTGAAAATTACTTCATGCAAGCATCCTTATTGGCAAAATACAAAATGCTAAAATGCTCAGATATATTGAGTGAAAATTATTAAGTAGGATGTAAAGTATAAGTCTATTTTTTATAATGTGCCAAGTTATCTAAGGGTGGTATTATGATGAACTTTCTTTTCTTTTTAAAGCTATTTGTATTTTATGATTTTCTGTAATGAATGTCTATGACTTAACAATTTTTAAAGACAATCATGAAAGCAATGAAAGGCACATTTAGTTAATAAAATGTTGTTTTGAAATATTGATTTCTCTTGTTAGGCAGAAAATTAACAAACATTGGAGTTAGAGTTGTTGTTATTTTTGGTGGTGCCAGGAATAGAGCCATGGGGTCTCATAGACACAGAACTAATACTTTACCAGGAACCATATCCTTGGCCCCTAATAAGCATACCTCTAAGAAATGGATTTTGAAATGTACCACTATCTTCATTTGACTTAATGTTCCCTCTCCTATCTTCTTTTGCTGAGTTCTCTGGGTTTGCTTATTTGACTTATTCACTTACTCATATCTTGCCGTGAGATTAAATACTAGAATTAGCATAGAAATAATGGCACATCAAAGAAGCTTTTCTTTCTATAGTCAATTCTCCCCAGTACACACTTAAACCATTTCCGGTAGCTTTCAGCCTGGAAGTTGTGGCTCATTTCATTCCATGTCCATTTATCATAGTCCCTGCTGCTGATGACCTGCAGTGGCTCAATATCCCTCTTCTTCAAATTCCCGCTTTTATCAGGGTCTTGGCTTTATTCCTTCCTCTTCATTTCCAGCACTGCAGCTTGGTGCAAGCAGTGATCACTTCCTTCTCCATGTCATCTAATCCCCAAGCTTTTCACATACCCACAGCCTATATTTATAAACCACATACAAATGCTTCCTTCAACCAACATATCAAGTATTTAAGTATTTATTGATGATTTTTCAAACTATAGAAGCGAAACATGTTTTTCCCCCATAGTACAATGGATCCTGTGTAAGCTGTCTGAAAGGTTTGGAGACTTCTTCTCTACCCTTCAGTTGAAAAAGGAAGTAAAAGCGAGCATTTTGTATTTCCATTTGTTAGACATTTTAGCAGACTTTAATTAGTTTATATTTGCCTCTTAATATCAATCCCTGGATTTAAGGTCTATTACTCATCAAATCCCTGCTTTCATTTCTGAATAGGTCTTAGCTGGTTTTAAGCTGAAGTTGCTACGCGGGGTTTCCCATTAAGTTTTTCCGTAAAGAGTACTGCAGTCAAACCAGGTCGGGGAACCATGACTGCGTCAGCCCCTGCCTGGGGAGGTTTCTAGATGCCAGCAAGTGCTCTGACAATCCCGAGGAGGCCTCCAGTGAAGAGTCCTGGTTACCTTGTAATGCACAGCAAATTCCCACACCTACTATACTCTTTGTTAGGAAATATTTATCCCACTAAGCGTTAACATAAGGTTAAACTAGCGTTAACATAAGGTAGTTGGGGAAGTGTGAACTTACATAACTTCTGACTTCTGCCTCCATCACCGCATATGCACTCACGGTGGCTTCCCCTTCCTGTGAGTCAAACTGCTTTCTCATGGCTTCCACAATCATCCTTCATGAATTCATCCCAGGCAAACCCGGAAAACAGCGATTTTAGAAATCACCCGTTCTCTCCCGGACAGTCCCATGCAGCAATCAGACAAAAGCCTACACACCGTTTCTGTGCTCGGAATCCTCCCATAGCGTCTCCAAACACACAAAAGAAAACGGAAATTTCGTGGGGCCCAAGGATGCGTCCCTTCTACTGCTCCAACCCAATTTTTATCCCTTTCTTACACTTTTCCAGGCATGCGGACTCTTCCTTAAAAAGCCATGCTCATCCAGCTTTGAAAATTTTTCGCTTGCTCTTTTCCCCCAGGCACGCCCTCTCAACACAGAATCCTCATTGGGCTTACACGCTCTGAGGTCTCTTTACATACCACTTTCCCAATGAGACCATTCTGGACCTCAAGCTCCTGGTTCCCTCACTGACCGCTTACTGATCCCATGCTTTATGTTTTTCCCTTATGTTATGTTATGTTGTTATGTTATGTTATGTTGTTATGTTATGTTGTTATGTTATGTTGTGTTGTGTTGTGATGTGATGTGATGTTACGTTATGTTTTATGTTATGTTCACGTTACGTTATGTTTTATATTACGTTATGTTATGTTACGTTATGTGTTATGTTATGTTATGTTATGTTATGTTATGTTATGTTATGTTATGTTATGTTATGTTATGATTTATGTTTGTTATGTTATGTTGTCATGTGATGTGATGTGATGTGATGTTAGTTGTTATGTTATGTTCCCTTATATTATGACATAATCTATGTTATGTCAAATAATCAAGTTATTAATTTGTCTTCCCTCTCCATGAGAATGGGAGGTTCAAGAGGGAAGGGGATACACTTTCCATCTTTACCTTCCGTTCTCAGACGCAGACTCGGGTGTTTTCAGGGTGGTATGGCCGTAGTCAACCTTCCGTTCTCAGAGGCTAGAAGAATGACACATAGAAATTCATGAAATATTTGATGAATTTAAAAAAAATAGTGACTTATGTTTTGCTTGTTCACACAATTTAGTGGGAAAACTTGAATATTTTTTACACCCATAGATTAATTGTTTTGATATATTTAAATGGCAAATAGTTACTTTTTTATATACTCTCTTCAAGAACCCAACTAGTAATCTCTCTGTTCTCAAGGAAAGGAGTAGTGCTCTATTCTTCATTCCATAGACACAAGCACAAGCACTGGGCCTTAAAAATAATTGGCACTGTAGACATGAATCCTTTTTAGATTTGACTAGCACTAATTAAACTATTTTAGGCAGTTTTAGATTTTTTTAAAGAGCATTTTAGTTTGATGGCAATAAACTTTGTATTAGAATTAAAGATTATTTTTGAGGCATGATGTAATTTCAACCTTCAAAAATATTAACCTTGATCTATATGAAGAGTAAGTAGTTTAAAATACGGCTTCTAAAACTAACTGTATGTGCTATTGGTTGATTTTTACATTGAATTTAAGGCATATTCTGATTCTTAGGTCTGGGCCACGAGCACAGGGGTGAAGCAAATCTTAAATTCCATGCTCCCTCCACTTTCTGCACTATCTACAGTTTATTTTAGGATCCTGCAGGTCTTGATTAATTCTTGATAGGGGGCCATAAGAAATATTGACTTGAATTTTCTGACAACAAGAAATGTATAATGGTGGAGAGAAGATCACTCTGGTGGTAGAATTTGTGTTGGGACACTGAAAGACTGTAACAACTGTATTACAAAATGACGTTGTAAACCATGGTATTTGAATAAAATATTTTAAAATAAAATAAAATAAAATTAAAATAGATCTACCTCTGCTGGAGGGATAGGATAGTGTGGTAGGTAACCAACTTCTTTTCATGTGGTTGACTTGACCCAGGTTCAATCCCAGACATCCCGTATGTTCCCCCAGCACCACCAGGAGTAATTCCTGAACACAGAGGTAGGAATAACCCCTGTTTATCACCAGGTATGGTCCCAAATCAACAACAAACAAATTTAGATATATCAAAATAAACAAGACTATAATTCTTTTTCATTATAATTATTTTATATATAACTAATTGATAAAAGGAACTTATTTTCTAAAATTTATTTATTGGATTGGGGGAGTTAGACCCAGTAGGGCTTAGGAGCCTGCTCCTGGCTCTTTGTTCAGGGACCATGTTGGGTGAGAGGATGGAGGGAGAACATATGTGGTGCTTAGATTTAAACCATGGTGGCAGCTACAACTACATGTTAAGCAAATGCCTTAAGCTTTGTACTTTCTGGCTCTAAATTTAATTTACAACATGAAATCACTCTGGCCATAAAAAGTAACAAATAAACAAAAAGAAATGTATGAATATCCAGTGTTTGGTGTGACGAGGGGCTCTCACTCCCGAGCTGGGTATGGTGACAGTGCTCACTCCATACAGCTATTGCGTGAAGCTGCGATCCACAGGGAGAGACGGCACAGTGGAAGAGACTATGCTATTTTCTTCTCCAGCTCTAAGTCAGCACTTAATAAAGATAGGACAAATATTACATAAGATTCTCTTTCTGTTCCCCTAAAATCTTCAAATTTACCCTGTATCCAACTGATATATATTTTCTGAGCGTCTCTTCTATACTTGGCATTTCTATTTGGTGTTGTAAGGGACTATGTAGATCTCTTTGCTTTAGATTTGAGATGTTATAACTCAGGGAAGAGAGCATGGCTGTATAATACTACTCTTTAAGACTTGGGCAGATTAGGAGAATGGAAAGCTAAGTAAGTGGTAATGATGAGGGACACGGGGTTCATGGTGCTTTCAAGAGCAAACAGAACTGGTGGAGCGGGGCCAGGGAAAAGCAATCCAAGGAGGAGAACTCCAGGAACAGAGGGACAGTCTGGGAGGGAGCACTCTGTGACAAAAGGGAGAGTGGTGAACAGCAAGGAGGCGAGTCAGACATCAAGAAGAGACAGAACCAGGTGGGCAGTGTGGGCGAGAATTCAGTGTCTTGGGGATCATGAAGCGATACACAAGAAGCCAAGGAAAACATCAGACTTGAGATTTCCAGCCCAGGCTGTTGGGGACAATGGTGTCTGCGTGCAAGATGGGGTTCCAGGTGGAAGAAAAGTTTGGAGTAGAAGAGGAAGCAGAAGGCAGATGATGCTCCAGTGAGAATGAGTAGCCCTGGACTGATCCCGAAGGCCAAATGAATGGGAAAATGAAGGGCTTCACTCAAGGCAAAAAGATGTGTTTCTCCAGAGGGTTGGAGAAGGTGATGGAATCTGTGGGGTGAGAAGCATGTAGAGAACAGCGTTGACCAAGCAGCATGGAACACGTCTTGTCTACCACCCCCCCTCCTCTAATCCTCATGGCAGCCTCTGAAACCACCAGGTAGCCCCTGAGTCTTGTCTAGGCTTACACAGCCCCAAGGAGAGTGAGACTCCGGCTGCCAAACCTATCCTGCCTGGGCCCCTGTAACCAGTGAACTCAAGTATTCCTGAATTATTAGTCAGGGCAGAGAGAGAGAGAGAGAGAGAGAGAGAGAGAGAGAGAGAGAGAGAGAGAGAGAGAGAGAGAGAGAGAGAGAGAGAGAAGAGAGAGAAGAGAGAGAGAGAGAGAAGAGAGAGAATGGAAGCAAGGCCAGGGAAAAGGGAGAGGGCAGGGACCCTCAGTGTGAGATGATGATTTAAGGAAAGGAGAAGTCCTGGAAAAATCACTGTGGGAAAATATGTTTGGGTGGAAAAGGAGAAAGAAACTAGAGACCTGACTCAGAGCAGCCCAGCATGGGGGCTGTCTAGGGGGACAGAGAAAGTCATCTGAGGTAAATCCGGAGACACGGGGAGTTTCCATCCTGCTGACCAGAGCAACCCTTCAGAGTTGGGGTGTGTTTCAGGCTTTCTTTGTCCCCCAAGACTGAACTGGACAAAATGAGGTTGTGCTCTGAGTCAGCTGGTTACAGGAGTTGGTTCTGAAAGGCAGAACAGACCTAGGGGCCCTTGATCCTTGTCTTTCCACAACTTCAGCACCCACTCGCCTGGACTTGGTATTAATCATTTCTAATAGACCATTGTGACTTCCCGTCATACATATCATAGCCTGACAGCTACAGGATATTCAAGCAAAGGACAGGGGCCGGAGCGATAGCCCATCGGGTAGGGCATTTGCCTTGCAAGCGGCGGTCAGCGGCCAGCCTGTGCCTGCCCAGGTTCAATCCCTGGCATCCCATATGGTCCCCCAAGTACCGCCAGGAGTAATTCCTGAGTGCAGAGCCAGGAGGAACCCCCGAGCATCGCCGGTTGTGACCCAAAAAGCAAAAAAAAAAAAAAAAAAACAAAAGGCACAGACACTGGCTTCTGTCTTCCAGAGAATTCTATAAAACTGTTATGACTACTCTGAGCCCGAGTAATTTTACACTAAATGTTATGCTAGACTCTGCTCGCTGTGGGCTTTGTGCTTGTCCTTTTGTCCATTCTGTCACGTCTGTGCCCTGATTCCCTTTTCACCTATAGACTCTTAGCAATTTATGCAAAGTGCTTTTCACTTTATATTTATAGTGTCTTGCTTCAACTTGGAAGCAAATCTGTCAGACAGATACTCCTGTCACCTCCCTGATACAGAGGGAGAAACTGAGAATCCACACACCGACAGCTTTCCTTTGGGCCTCCTGGATTTTCTACTTCCATGTTTGTGATGTGGCAAATACTCTGCCAATGCCCCCTCTCTCCACCCACCACTCTTGGAGTAGAGCAGAGCTGACTGTGCCCTGACCACAGAAATATGCTGTGGTAGGGTCTGGGACTTGGGAAGAAAGGGGAGAGGATGGGGGAAACCAGACTGACTGGGCTTTAAATTCTGACTCTAACTGTTTGAACAAATCACTTAATCTCTCCACAGTCCATTTCCATTGGCTTGTCCTCTATTACCCCCCCACAGTCTGAAAATATTTAATTATCATTTTTTGCTTATGTCATCATTATGAGGATCAGAAGGGGTCAAGCCTCAAGTGCGGAGATAGCCAAGTGTTTAGGGACTATGCCTTAACTGTGCAGGGACTGAGTTCACTTCTGACACCACTGTTATTCCCTGCCCCATGTTCAGATATAGCTCTGAGACGCCCTGATATTTACTGGGTGTGGCCTTAGTAAGCCCCAGTACTGTTGGCGCTGAGTAATGCGATATAGTTGGTCCTGATTGAGTGTACTGGATCTTCCAGTCTGATTGACTACCAGTGAGGCCGCCAGGATCACTGCTTGGGAGACATACCACACCTCATAAAAAAAGGGAAAGAAAACTTCTAGGCTTTCATCTTAGTTTAAATTTGCTGAATTCATTACACATTTCTCTATATTTTATTTGATGTAATTGATTACCGATCCATAAGGCACCTATTGATCTTCAATGTCAGGAGGGCTTCTCTCTCACCAACCTGTTGCTGGTGTTATAAAATCTCCTAAAATCTTGTGGAGCCTGATCTAAAGGTTAGAAAGCAGAGACTGAGTCACACCATCTGTTTCCACAGTGAGTCACTTTGTTGCTAGCCTTTTGCTTCAGAGTCAGAACCATGGAGAACCAACGGAGACACGTTGTGGGATGTGGGTGAGAAATGGGGCATGTGCTTTTCTGGCCCTGTACTGAGCAGGTGGTGTTTCACTGGACGGATTTACTCTCAGATTAGCTGGGCCTTCGCATGGTCCAGCTCCTTTCTTGCTAGGCCTCAAACAACTTGCACTTGGAGACATCAGTCAGACTTGCTTTGTGCTTTTGACCTGGCCTCTTAGTCTCTGTGGGCTTCATTCTCAGCTCTTACTTGATGCAGTCACATCTGATGTGTCCTAGTTCATTCTACTTTAGTACTCAGACATTCAGGGATGGGGACTAGACTCAGGTGTGTCTGGTCTATGCCAAGGAGAATGACATGATGGTCACACCCATCTTTTCCTGGATTCTGACACATCATCCTATAATTTCTGACTGGCTCCCAGGACACCTCATGCCAACCAGTTGTTTTCTGTCTTGCCTACTGCTCTTCCATCCTCTCTGGCATGAGGAAAATGTGCTGGTGCAAAGAGTGAATTAGCGTTTTCAAGAGGGCAAAATGTTCCAAGAACCACTTGCTTCTTGAAGGCACCAAGTGATTACACAGGAGCCAATGAGCAACCTGCATTTCAAATAAAAGCATTTGTCAGAAGTCACTTCCCATTTATGACTGGTTGTTGTGGTTTCCAAACAGAGAGACACACATAGAATTGTGTTTTTCCCTTTCTCTCTCTTATGTTTTTAATAGTGAGGTGGGGCCATTGTGGGATTAGTTTAGAGCCATGAGTCACTGGATAGAAGGCATGTTTCTATTTGTCTTAGTATTTTATTATTATTATGGAAGTGTGTGATTCCCGTGGATAGTGAGATCTAGCTCACCCATTTTTCCTCCTCCAGATGGTCTCTATCGCCCCAATATATCATGAGTATCATGGGGGAATGGCTATGTAGCTATTTATCCATAATGGAGGGCATATCTGTAGAGTTCCAGACCAGAATTCTGCTTAACCAATAACAGTTAAAAGGTCAATGCTTTTCAGAGAGGGCCAGATGGAAAGAGTGTTGAATTGCAAATCAGGTGTTTAAGTTCAATGAAAACCCGTAAGTTTGGGTCAATGATTTTACCAATCTAAGAGAGCAGGGTAATTGGTAAAAGCAAAAAAGAATAATGTTCATTTCGTTTTCCTGAACCAGTCCAGTGGTGATAGCTGTTGAGATGGAACTGACATGATGTGCTGATAATTAAAGGATATAATTTGGGAGCCGGTGAAGAAAGGGCTACAGTAAAGTGGTAACAGGGGGCTCTGGGAGCTGGGATCTGGGTTAACAATGTATGTGCGGCCTCTCTGATAAGAGGTGCCAGCGGATTGGAGTATCATCTGCTATGCAGCACAACAAAGTTTCATGTGGCTCCAACATCTCATAATTATAGGTGGAAGAAGGTAAATGTGCCGTGAATTGGTCACTGTGGCAATTTTTTTTTTTTTTCAGTCAACCTGGCAATTCTCAGGCATTATTCCTGGCTTAGATACATGGGGCAGAACTGCTACCAGCTCTCCCTGAGCTCGGCTGATCATGAGGCATCCGGAAGGGAAAGTGGGTTCTAGCCCCTGGCCCGCCATCCCAATAGATCTTCACAAGAAGCCAGAGGTACCCCCGCAGCATGAGGGCAGCCATTTTCAACATCCAGACTCCACAGCTCATCAGAGCTCCACCCAGAGAGAAGCCGATGTCTCCCCTGTTGCAAAGCAGCCACGTAGTTCATCGTTAAATGCACAAACTGAGAGCCTACTACCAAGAGTATTCCACCTGCACACACAGCCTGGCAAGCTATCCATGTCGATTTGATATGCCAAAAAACCAGTGACATATTATAGACCTCATTCCCATGACCTGAATGAATGGTTTGAGGCTCTTCATGTTCCTGGAGCATGCAGATCCCTTGGGCTACACTAGCACAAGACAGGACATATGGAGATGTTACTGGTGCCCGCTTGAGCAAATCAATGAACAAAGGGAAGACAAGTGATACAAGTGATTCCTGGCTCTGGACTCAGGAATTACTCCTGGTGGTGCTGGGGGACCGTACGAGATGCCAGCGATTGAACCTGGGTCAGCCACATGCGGATGCCAGGGATCGAACCCGTGTCAGCCGCATGTAAGGCAAACACCCTACCACTGTACTATCGCTCTGACCCCAGTTGTTGCAATTATTTTAGTGACACCTCATAAGCAGGGTTAGGTGACAGTCAAATACTGCCTTGACTGCAAAGGATATTTCTGGGACTTTTTGTTATATATATGCACAACACGTATTAGATCCGTTTAAAAGTCCTGTGTAAAAACTATGTGAAGTGTAAACCATTGTCAAGGGATTTCTTCTTTTAAGCAGATTGAGCACAGCATGGGTGAAGAGTGTTTCAGTTTGGGGGCTGATGGGGAGTAGGTTCTGATACTCACTGGTTTCACACTGGTTTCATTCACTGGTTTTACTCACTAGTTTCCAAATAATCAACGCCTGCCCTAGCCCCCCCCTCTGTCTCTCTCTCTCCACCCTCTAGAATTTGGCTCTTGTGGGACATTTATATATAAAAGGGATAACAAACAATGCCATTCATAAAGTTGAGATTCAGATTTTGAGATGCAAAAACATTTACATACAAGGGGGAGCTAAAAAAAAGATATAGGAGTCATAATACACAGGCTCTAATACACTAACAGAGTTTTTTGTGCTGCCAAATTCTCAGCTAAATTAGTAGAAGTGCAAAGATTGTGAAATTTCATCATATTCTAAGTTAGCAGATATGAGCAACATTAATAGGTGGCCAAGATGTTTGAAATCATGTGCAACTGCGTACAAATGGAAGATGAAATCAAAGAGCCACAGTGGGGATTCAGGGAGAATGCTGGGTTTCCCAGGGCAGTCCCCTTATCTCTGTGGTCACTGTTCAACACTTTTTAGATGGGTTTTCTCTCTGGTGATCTAATAACCAGATTTTCTGAGAAAACCTGGGCATTAAGTTCTTCTTGTCACGTCCTTTGTAATAACAGCTGTTGAGGAATGAAGGAAGTAGGACTGTATTAAGGGAGAAGGTAGATTTCTGTGGTTTTAGACTCAAAGTTTCTGTTCGCCCTGTGGAGAGATACAGGGTTTGGAAGGATACTCAGGATTGTCCAGAACTGAGACACTGGAGTCAGTCTTTAAGGTTAGACTGTAGGTTGGCTCTGGGAAGGGGATAAACACAGGCAAGGCAGCTCCCTTTTCCCAGGGGAAAGCCTCCTCTGTGACCCTCAGCAGGTAATCTCATGCATTTGGGGAGTGAATGTAAATTCAGCAGTTCTCATCTATTGATTCATCACGACCTCTGCTATGATGTGGTGCAAGTCATGGCCCTAGATGTCTGTTTTTTCAGTCCTTTGACTTCAGGGAAGACAAGTCTCAATTCTAGTCTTAGTTTTACAAACATCCAGAGACGTATTCGAACTGTGTATGTTTGGGCTGCCACTTCTGGCTAGATGTTGAGGAATTCTTTTTTCTTTTTTTTTTTTTTTTTTGCTTTTGGATCACACCGGCGACGCTCAGGGTTTATTCCTGGCTCTGCACTCAGGGAATTACTCCTGGCGGTGCTCGAGGGGACCATATGGGATGCTGGGATCGAACCCTTGCCGGCATAGGCCGTCCACATGCAAGGCAAATGCCCTACTCGCTGGGCTATCGCTCCGGCCCCTCCATGGCAGGTTCTTTATTTCTTCTCCTTTCTCTCTCTCTATCTCTTTCTCTTTTCCTTCCCTTCCAGATTGTGGATTACATAACATACATTAAAGAGTTGTCATGTGCATCTTTTTGCCTGTATTTAATGCTCAGTTCTAGGTTGGTATTAGTACTTTTGACAATTGTTAGCATATTGTTTCATTTTCTGTCTTATCTAGAATCCTGACTCCCACACGTTTGTGATAATCTCCACCTTTGACAAGACCTCCTGATACATGTTTCAATTGACCTTAGATATTGTATCATAATATGTGCATATAGATTTATGTCATGCAAATAAATGCAGTCATTCTGTATCTGTCTCTCTCCTTCTGTCTAATTTCACTCAACATGATCTTCTCCATGTCCATCCATTTATAGGCAAATTAGATGTTGAGGAATTCTGATGGGCTGATTTTGAATCTTGCTGACCATGAGACCTGGTGGAAAGAACAGAAGTGACATATAATCCACTATAGTAAGGGACCCAGTGAGGGACCCAGCTGCTGTCACCTGCTCTAGGAAGGAGGGAGTCATAGATTCCAGAGAGCAAGAGGGGCCAGAAAAGGCAAATTCATCTCTGTGGAGACTGGAATCTCTTCTAGTCATTAAAACTCTTTCTGGAGAAGAAATCCGTAACTGGAAACGTTCCAATCAAGGCTGCATGTGTCTGTCTTGCTGGTACTCTCTGGAGAGGCTTTTTGTATTCAACTTGTGAGGTTTTTTGTATTCAACTTTGTTAGAACCAAACAAAGTATTTTAAAAAAGATGCTTGCTGATTGGTGGGCCCCATAATTAGAAGTTCAGATTCAGTGTGTCTAGGGTGCAGGGTGCGCCCCAGGACTCTGCATGCTTTATAATCTTCCCATTTGATTTTATATGCTGCCAAATTTAGAAACCTAGCCTCTAAAGCAGATATTAACAAGGCAGTTCTGGTGGAATTGTTTGTGTCTGAGAGCATGAGGGAAGGGGTGGAGGGAGACAAAAGAAATTATGTTTGCTTGTCCCCTAAGTCACCCCTTTCTCCCAAAGGTGATCTCTGATCAGAATTTTAGATCCAGTAGACTAGGATGCCTAGAGTAACTTTTTTTTGGTCACACCCAGCAATGCTCAGGGGTTTCTCCCTGGCTCTGCACTCAGGAATTACTCCTGGCGGTGCTTGGGGACCATATGGGGTGCCAGGGATCACACCGGGCCGGCTCCGGCCGATCACGTGCTAGACAAATGCCCTACCCGCTGGGCTATCGCTCCGGCCTCTAGATGCCTAGAGTATCTTTTCAGCCGTAAAGTACCTTATTGCCTCCATGGATAACCCAGGTAGAAAAAGCAGTAAGTTTGTTCATTGATTTTCACTTTTTAGACAGTGACTGAAATTTCTAAACTGAGACTTGTCTGATCTAAAGAATATACTTTTTAAACCTGTTTTATTTTTATTATGTTTATATGATCGATTTGTCACAGGGGGAGACGGTGCTTGCAAGCAGTGTTCAGGGACCTAGGGTCCTTTCCTAGTAATACATAGTCTGCCTGTGTGGAGTTGTATAATGCTGCAGTTGGACCCAGTGGTGCTCAGGACCAAGCAGTACCTGGAATCAAATGCAGTACCTTGCACATGCCAGGCATGTACTCCAGGCTGTTGAAGTCTCTTCCCCTCACCCCCTATATTTTATTTTTAGATGTCTCCTTGAGGTTATAAAAGACTCAACTAACAGTGGGCCCAGAGGAAAGAAGTTTCCCTTTCCATTTATAGGGACATGAGAAATCTCTTCTGATTCAGCAAAGATAGTTTGGGAGTGACCACAGATATTTCTCTTTAAAAAAAAAAGATGTGCAGTTTTAAAAATATATTTGTTTTTCCAGGCAGGGAGTCAAAACTTGACTCTTTGAAGCTGTTAATCCTTGTCTGTCATTTCTCTTTATCATAATCAATGTATAACTAAAGAAAATCAGTTTAACATTCAGCTCTAACACTTGAATTCATGTAATCTATTGATTTTTCCACTTAGTTTTTATTTTTATATGCATCTTTATGGCCTTTATGGGTCCTTCTTTTATGGCCACATGGTACTTCGTTGCCTTAACATCCGATGGGAAATTTTGATCAGACACCTCTGGTGGTTTCCACATGGCCTTTATGCCTCATACTGTCATGACTAACTGGCATCTGGACTCATCTATAACCATCCACGCCCCCCCCAATTCCAAACTCTGAGGCTCTTTTTTCCCTGAGCACAAGCTCCTCTCTCAGATCTCCCATGGGTCCCTTTGCACCTGACCTGAATTCCTTCCTTCCAGCCTATCTCAGTCCCTCTGAGGGTCTCACTTAGTTCCAAAGTTCAGGGGGGGGTCAATTATTTTAATATTCATTATTTTATCTAATCTCTATCTTTTAATATTAAAAACTCACAATGAATTCCTGAAGAACAAAACTGATCTCATTTATTTAAGCATTATTCCTAATGCTTAGTTGTAGTGTTAAAGTTGATAAAATAATTTCATTGTTTTTTTGTTTTATGTTTTGCTTTTCATTCAATTAATGGCATGTTTTGTGTTCAGTTTTGTAATGGTCAGATAAATTATTTGATCACAAAAAATAACACTTATCATGTAGATGAAATATATTTGTTTATATTTTCATGCTAATAATATCATAATAAACAGCCAGATAACAATTTTTATAATTTAAAAATACTTTATCCTGTGGAAATAAAAATAATTTAAATATGATGCTATTTATTTTAGTATAATTCTATGGGTTCCCCTAATGTTCAGTTCATTAATTTATTTCTTTAGTGGGTCAATTTTTGTCATTTGAAGTTTCATAGAGGCTTATGACTATTATGGAAAAATAAAATTTAATGTTCTGACATTTATTAATAATAACTATACTAATATTTTAAGGATTTATATAGTACTAACACACATATATGTATGCATATATATACATATATAAAGATTCAAACTGTCATTTATAATGAAAAGGAGCAAACCACCACTCTATCTTAGTTCCATAGACCAGTGTCACCATTTTAAAATAATTTTCTATATACTAAAGTATCTATTTCAATATTTATGCCAACAAAATGTTGCTTAGCAAGGGACAATGGCAGGGGATTGTACAATCACTCAAAAAACTGGGGACCTGGATTCCAAGTATGGCAACATGGCAGAACTAAAACACAGATTCTGAGAGCTGACCAAGTATCGGGGTAGAGGGGACCATGAGACATGGGTGCAGGGGATGCTGACACTCTAGTAGTGGGTGTGGTGTTGGAACATTGTATGCCTGTAACTATTATCAACAGTATTATAAATCACAGTTCCTAAACAAAAGTAAATGAGAACTACCAAAGTGCAGGTAGATTACTTAGAAAATAAGTATGTGGCGTATGCTTCTGCCTACACCCTCCTCTCTCTGATCTTGTTAGTGCCGTAGGTCTGACAATGCCTTTTCTTCTTGTCCTTGACTTGTGATTTAAAAAAAAAATCTTCTACTGTTTTGTGGGTTTCAAGACATAGTGGAGAAAATTCTTCACTATATCACGCATGCCAATCATCGACACTACAACTTTTTTAAAAATTTTTATTAACAAATTAATGTGATAGCTAAGGTATTCTCAGTTCCCACCCCAATTGTTTTTCAAGTTTCACCTTGAAAAGCATAGGATTTGAATAGTAAAATACTTTATTCCTTGGCTCCTGACCATCTAGATCTCTAGTCACTATTGTCAACAGTGTCTTGCCTTCCAGAAATAAGTTTTGCTGGCATGCACAAATGTACACACCAGTGATTTCCCCACCCATACACAGCGTGCTGCACACTGCCCTTTTCAGATGCGGTGCTGGAAATCGAACTCAGGGCCCTCACACATGCAGCAGATGCCCCACTGCTAAGCTGGATCCCAAGGCCTGCATGCAGCTTCCTTTTCTCTCACTTAACACCATAGCTTGAAGCACATTCCTTATCTTTATACAGTGTTTTCAATATTAGTGCTTAATTTAACAATTTGGATAATTGATTAATTTGGTGATGAGTTTAGACAATTTTCTAATAATATTGACAATTCTATCATTTACTTTTTTCTTTTATTTTTTTTTGTTTTCCTTTTTTTGCAAGGGGCGTATCTAGCTGTGCTCAGGGCTTATTTCTGGTTCTGTGCTCAGGGATCACTCTTAGTGGTGTTCAAGGAACCACCAATGGGATGTGGGGGATCAAAAATAGGCGAGTGCTCAAGGCAAGCACCCTACCCATTGTACTCTCTCTCCAGCTCCCTCATGTATTTTTTTATTATTATAAACACATAGTAATTAACCTTTTCTTTGTCATTCTGCATGTCTTCATTTGTCTGTAAGGTAAAATCCTACAGTGCATTTGTAGGGGGTAAAGCTGGGCATAGAACATTTGTAATTGTGTCAGACACATTCAAATTACCTCTAAATATGTTACCCAACTTTCCTTGCTGATCTTGGCGAATACTGCATGTGTATTTCTCAGTTCAGTCATTTATTAATTCATTAATAATAAAACAAAATACAAAGCATAAACCAGTTACAGGGGAACAGTGAGAAATAAGATAGGGAGAGTGCCTATCCTCTGCAGCATACAGGGCTTTCAAAGAAACAAATATTAACTAGTGAAATAATAGAAAGCATCATTTTGTTTAACCTAAAAGTCAATTTTATAGAAAAAAAGCACACTGGGAATATTTGAAGGTGATCTAACCTAGTTTTGCAGAACCGGAACTTGTACATTATCACAAAATCTTATGGCTTATAAAGGAAGTCTCAACATTTTTTGCTTTCAACATAAGGATTTAAAGGCCCAGAAACTTTCTATGACTTTGAGAGTACTGTCAAAAACTCCAATATGAGTTCAGTCTTAGCGGACTGAATACATACTTCACATGTAGGAGGCCCTGGTTTTATCCTCAGCACCACATGGTCCCCTGAGCCCTGCCAGGAGCAACCCAAGCAATAAGATTGAAGTGGCCCCCCAAATACAGTTGAATGTGGCCTCAAAGAAAAGCAAACACTCCTGTATTATAACGTAAATATAAATCCTGTTCATTAATTTTTTAAAACTATGCTAACAGCACATATGCAATGCACACATCTATCTATATCTATAAAAAATGACATATAACTTAAATGATTAGCATTTCGTAATATGAGCTCATTGAGATCTTGGAATGTGTGCATGCATGAGGAGTGTGCTGTATATAATTCTAGTTCTTTACTTTTGGTCATAGTCCACATGAATTCTCACTTGGAAATAGTACTGTGTGTTCACGAATTATATTTTGGTCACAGAAACTGTGGTCTGGTTGTCTCGGCTCCTGAATCTTTAGGAACTATTTCATTGGTGCCATTGCTCTGTGGGGAGTATTTGTGTCATTAACTTCCTTTGGGAACCTAAGAAGAATGAGCACACTCAGAAAGTTGTATTTTGCATACAAAACCTTTACTCAGACCCAGGAACTCTCCTGATTCAATTCAGGGGATCAGTTTTAGTACTTTTTGTCTGACACCCAAAATTTCCCTTGTGCTCAGTGAGAAGGTCTGCTCTGCTGAGGTTTTGTGTCCTCTCCTGTATCGGGGGCCACTCAGGAAACCCATGTTTACTGTTCACATAGCATCCTAATGCTCTCCTAGAAACTGTTGAAAAGCAGATCACCAAACAGTAGACTTAATTATCCCTATAATGTTATCATTGGGTAACCAAGGATTCTGCATCCAGCCTAATCAAGGATAGGACAAAAGGTGGATCTGAAAGCAAAGGTATAGCTACCAATACTAACATTTAAGATCAGCACACCATGTTTATTTAAAAAAACGAAAAAGAGTCATAAATATTGTGTGTCCATTGATCAACGCAGATGACATCATAAGCTATAAACAACATATTCAGGACAATACTTTATGCCATTAGGCTCACTTTAGTGGCTGATAATTGACTTTCAGTAGAAAGGAGAAAGTAAATTAACTTTGAATCCAGGAACATGGAATAGGAATGTTGGCTTTATCTCTTCTGGCAGGATCTCTTGAGAAATCTGTATAGATTTCTTTCAAGATTTATTTTCCTCATCTGTAACATGGGAATGATACTTATACAATGGTTCCACTATGAAAAATTAAAGAAATTGAAAAATAAAACATCTAGCATTGTTTCTAATAAGCAAATAATAAATACCAATTTATTACCTTAAAAATACTACAAGAGTTTTTGTAGTTCATGATTCATTAGTGCATAGTCTGTTATGAAAGCATTGTTAATGGGTAACAAAATCTTTCTGAGAAAGGAAACTATTCTATTTACATTCTCAAATCTGGATTTTATACATAAACAGCCAAACTAGGGAAACCACAACATAGATTTTTATATCAATCATAGATTAAGAAGCATGAGGAAATGAAATAGAGTAACTCTTGCCAGCCTGGGGGTGGAAGTAAACAAACAGAAACACCCTGAATCTTTGACAGATACCACAGATCAGGGACCAGATTCCCTGAAGAGACATGAGAAGATTGTCCTCTCCTGTTTGGTAAGGCACAAAGCACTTAGTAAGTGAACAGAACAGACTATCTGAGCTTGGCAAGAGTTTCAGGGCCCCTGAAGGGAGGAGTAAAAAGAACCAAGAGGCTAAATTGTCCAGAGGTGTTGGGTTAAAAAACTTCTAGATTCCAGATATCAGCCCACAGTAAATGAACCTTGATAGAGGATCCAGACACATGCCCTCAAATCCACAGAAAAGAGGACTCATGTGCTGCTGACTCAAATATGGTGACCCTAAATCTTGTGCTGAGAAGCCTGTGAGGTTCTGTGGCTTGGATGATCCTCACTACTTCACCCAGTGTGGCCATACTTGCTCCCCACGTGCCCCAGCTGCCTCTGTAGGGTTGCAGGGGGTGTAGAGAACCCTGAGCAGAACGTGATAATCCTGACATGAAGTTTGAATTAGTTGAATCATACATTGCTTCAGCTTATTTCTAGGGGCATGTGTGTGGCCAGGGTGGGGGTGAGAGTGGGTGGTGTCATAAAGACTACACCAAAATTAATATGTTTCTGCAGCAATTTTCTTGGAGGGAGAAGTGCTCAGAATTTTGTTAGAAAAAATAAAGTATTCATTTGTGTCATGATTTGTTGAGTCCTATTGATCCTTAGACAATAAAAGCTAGCGGGAGAGATCTCACACCATTGCCAAATAAAATCAATTCTGTCTGTAATCTTTTATTCCTTCCAAACTAAACTGTTAACAGCTACTTAACTGTTCTACAGCCTGTTGTTGGCTGTAGAAGTTACCAATCATATAAATCTCTGATCAACATATTGTGAATTACATATATTTTATACTGTATATTGATAATAAGGAACATCAGAGAAAATATTAAGAAAGACAAAAGCAAGGAAAATGTTAAGAAAACCAAAAACCAACACTACCGTGCTGCATTTATTGAGAAGCATAAGTTTTTTAACTTATTTTTTCATTTGGGGAAGGAGTCTCCCAAGTAGTATTCAGGAAGCCCCAGGAACCCAGCCCAGCTTTTCTCAGTCAATCTCAAGTGAGCAGTTCAAGGTTAGGGCTGGGGCTGCAGTGTTGCTTAGGGCTTCGGCTGCACCCAATAATGATAGGTGTAAGGAGGGCCATATGGTGCCAGGATTGAACTGGGATCAGCCATATTCAAGGCATGTGTATATACACCATCTCTCCCAGACACTAAGGGACATCTTCTATCTATTAGAAAATCTACATATAACTAGGGCCCATACTATTCAAGTCTATGTTGTTTAATGAACTATATTATTTTCTGGGGGTGAAGGTGCACATTCAGCTGTGCCCAAGAAAGTGATAATGGGGATAGAACTTGAGTCAGCGATGAAAAAGGCACTGCTCTGGCCTTTATAATTTTTGAAACAGGGTCTACACTTAGAAGTGCTCAGAGCCCTGAGCCTGAGTGCAATTCCTGCTGACACTCATCCTGGCAGTGGTGCTGGGGGGCCTTTGTGTAGGGCACCACAAGGATATTATGACAGTGCTTGGGAGACCCTTGCAGGACCTGAAATTGGAGTTGGGACTTCTGCTCTTCCACTTGGGGACCAGCTCCTCAGTGTCTATGTAATTTTATGCAGCACCTTTTGCTAGGAGACTCGCAGACATGGGGGCAGAGCTGCTACTGGCTCTCCCTGTGACCAGCCACTCACGAGGCGCCCGGGAGGGGATGGTGGATTCTAGCCCTGGCCCACCACTCCAGCAGAGCCTCGCAACAAGCCAGACGACCCCCCCACTCCATGAGGGCCTCCATTTTCCACATCCGGACTTCTCTCTCGTCAGACCTCCACCCAGCAGACCAGCCTATCAGCGCCCGCTTTGCGTGGCCGCTTGCGGCCATGTGGTTCATCAATAAATGCTGTACTTAGAGATGCCTACAAGAGTATGCTACCTGCACGGCAGAGCCTGGCAAGCTACCCGTGTTGTATTTGATATGTATGCCAAATACTAGTAACAATTATAGACCTCATTCTGGAATGGATTGAGACTCTTTATGTTCCTGGAGCAAGCAGATGCCTTGGGCTCTAATAGCATGGGACAGGACATATGAAGATGTTACTGGGGCCCAATCGAGCAAATCGATGATGAACGGGAAGACAGTGATACAGTGATACCTTTTGCTATGTTTTATTTGCGTCTCCTCTCTCAAAGAAACCCGTGGTTAGACTCTGTGATGCACTTTCATCCATTTAGATCAACTTGGCAGATGTTCAATAAATATTTGTCAAACCATCTAATGCCCTGGCTTTATTATTGGCACCCGAAATGTGCTTTCTCAAAAATGACTGGCAGAAATCTTTTGCACAATCAAGCAACACAAATGCATCTATAAACAAGTACATTAAAATTGATTCAGATGCCCATATTTGGAAGTCAGAATTGAGTGGGGCAAAGTGACCATCTTGTGTAAGCAAGGAAGTGCCTGGAAATTACCATACTCTTTACAGAACAAGAGTGCACACTGCCGTATTAAACTTAGAGAAAAATCTAGCAAGCTACGCTAAATCAGATGTCATTTAAGTAAATCGCAGAATCATTAAGTGAAACCAAGTGTAAAAGCACTAATTACTGAAACACTGATCATTTTGTTTAGTAAATGTAAGTGTTATGAATGTACTAATTGAATATGGATCATTTTAGAGGTGAGTAAATGGACATAAACATTTTAATGCTTATCTATGAATTTAAATGGATATTGGGGAAATGTGAACCACACAAAAAAACACCTTGAGGGGCCAGGACATTAGTACAGAGGGTAAGACATTTGTGTTATACATGGCCAACCCAGGTTCAATCCCGGAAATGTCATATGATTTCCAGAGCAACACCAGGAGTAATTGCTGAGTTAAGAGCCAGGAGAAACTCCTGAGCATCACCGCATACGACCCAAAAAGCCAAAGGAAACAAAAATTACACTATGCTACCATAAATCTTACTGCCTTGGACGAGGCTGAGGTAAATCCTTGAGTATAAGAGATGAGTTGATTTGAAGGACAGCAGTAAGTAAAGAGCAGTACAAATGGGAAAGCTCTGAAGTACTCCTGGGACCACACAGCTTTAGAGTGCTCAACATTAGCTCAAGTGTCAGAAAAAAAAAATGTTATTTCCTGGTTGTTTATTTTGGAGACGATTAGGCAGATGTGATGAATTGCCTGTTTGGGAGTTTCCTGGTTCTCATCAGGGGGTGATTTCCTCATGGGTGCAAACCACAGGGCCAAACTAGCTGTCAGGTTACAGGAGGAGCTGCCTGATGAAGTGCTGCCGGCCAGTTCAGGAGCCTTGAGCGCTAACCCTGACTTTAGTAGTAAATCACATGACTTTGGCACTAAATCATTATGTCACTTTGAAAATTTTCTTCCCTCTGGAGTTTTTGACTTCTTTCCTCACCTGACTGTGCTCAGACTTTGCTCCTGAAACTGTCCTCAGGGATCACTCCTACTGGGACTTGAGGAACGATATGTGGTACTGGGAATGGAACCCAGGTTGGAAGACATGCAGCCTATCAGCAGTCCCAAGTCCTCATTATTTAGATGCAAGCCAACTTTGTGAACCAGTAACAGACCCGACTGAGCCTATGGTTTCCAGCTCTATCATTATTACTAGAATTTCATACTTTGTGTTCTTCCCAGGATGATCCCAGCACACATTTCTTGTTGCATTGCCATTATGAGCAAACTCTCATTTGGTGCTCAGCAATGCCCAGGTTTTGACAATAACAATAGATTATACTGCTCTTGATTCTGGCACTGTGTCAAAGCACAGTAAGGCGTCAGAGCAGGGTTGGGCCTGAGGGAACATGAATGAGCATGTTTGTACTCCGTCAATTTCACACAGAGAAATGATACTTTAAAGTGCTTTATGGTAGGATTTTGCATATGATCCCACTGGGAAAAAAGAAAAGGAGGCGGGGTTTTCTCCTTATAAAGCTAACAAATGAAATGTCAAACTGCTGAAGAAGTTCAATCTGCTTTCTCACTCCATTTCAAACACTTTGATAGTCAATATACTCAGTCTCTATGGAGTTCAGTCCTTAAGTAAGATAATGTAGTGATTTATATTTATTCATATGAATTCTCAGGAAACATAAAGCTGACTTTCCACTCCACCCCACCCTAGGTTGCCTGGAATCAAAGGGTAAAAATAGCAAAACACTTGTGGACTAAATGTTCATTATTCTCTCGGTTCTTTGGCTACAGGGATCATCAGTACCTACAGACTGAAGACAGCTGTCAAATTAGGCTCTTCTCCAGTTTAACATCAAGAAACATGACTTTGATATAACCGTAATGTCATGAATTGAGGAAGGACCCTCCTTTGAGAGAAGCCACTTCTATTTTTTAAATTTATTTATTTTTTGGTTTGGGGATCATACTTGGTAATGTTCAGGGGTTACTTCTGGCTCAGTATTCAGAATTACTTTTGGAAGTGCTCTGAGTAATTACTACTGGTGGTGCTCAGCTACCACTTGGGATGTCTGGTATTGAACCAGGGTCGGCAACATACAAGCAAATGCCCCACCTGCTGTACTATCACTTCAGCCCTCCTAATTCTTTTAAATAGCATTATGTAAAACCATATTTTCCAAGACTCAGGAGGGTAAAAATGTGCACAAGTAACAACCACGAGATAGTATTTCTCTTGCTCTTCCCCTATATCTTCATTATAGAAACATTTCAATCCTTAGTGACTGATTTCTGGAGTACCCAAAAGGGACTTCTCTACATGGCAACTGGAGTTCACTGTGTTTCTTGCTAGGCTTTTGTTTGTCTGAAGCTTTTCAGGTTACATGCACTTATAGTACCAAAAGTCTGGGGTGGGTGGTAATCAACACATCAATAATGGCTTCTCCTCACTCTGTTATGTGCAGCTAATGGACTCTCTTTTCAGGTTGTCTGGAATCTAATTTGAGCTTTGCCACTTGGTAGTTATTCAGTCCTCAGTTCCACAGGGAAATAATGGCATCTATTTTATCAAACTATTTTGATAAGATTATTTTTGTAAAGATTTTAGAACTTTACTTACATTGTATGTGAGCTATTCTCTTATTGTCGCTATATTTGTAGTCATTCCCTCCATCCTTTTCTGATTTATTCCTCAGAAGACTTCTCAGTGTTCTATACCGAGAGCATTCTGGCAGACCTGCTGCACAATTCCCTCCCAAAACTCAAAAGAAAACTCATCTTAAAGCAAAACAAACCTATAGGCTGTTCCCATATTTTGGCTGCTGAGCTTTGCCACTTGGTAGTGAGTTATTCAGTCCTAGTTATTCAGGCTGCTGATTTGCAGTTAACATACTGTGCTTATAAGATTAATTCCCATTGGCCAGTGAATGGATAAAAGAGCTATGGTATACATTCTCACATGAAATAGTATTTATCCATATTAAAAGATCAAGTATTTCCTTTCTGGATTTTTGTTTGTCTTTTGAGGGGCCACATCCTGCCATGCTCAGGGGTTACTTCTGGCTCTGTACTCAGAAATGTTGGAACACGGTGTGACCGAAATCCCAAACATGAACAACTTTGTAATTGTATATCTCATGGTGGTATAATAAAATATGAATTAAAAGAAGAAATTACTCCTGGTAGGCTCTGGGGACCATATGGGATACTGGGGATTGATCCCAGGCTTGCCATGTTTTTTTTTCTAATTTTTTAAAAAATATTTTATTATACCAAAGTTATATAAAAATTGCAAAATGTTCATGTTTGAGTTTTGGTTCTAGATTGTTTCAACACCCTTCCCTCCACCCGTGCCAATTTCCCATCACCAATGTTCCCATCTCCCTTCAAAGCCTGCAGCCTGCCTCCATGGCAGATTGCTTATCTCCTTTTGCCCCATTCCATTTCTTACACATTGTGGATTTTTTTTTCATAGTATTTATTTATTTTTTATTTTAAATTTTTTATTTTTACAATTACAAAGATATACAATTAAAAAGTTCATATTTGGGTTTTGGTCATACAGTGTTCCAGCACCCATCCCGCCACCAGTGCCCATTTCCCACCACCAACGTCCCCGGTTCCCTCCCCCTCCCCAGCCCTCCTCCATGGCAGGTTCTTTATTTCTTTCCATTTCTCTCTCTTTCTCTTTTCCTTCCCTCCAGACTATGGATTACAGAACATACATTAAAGGGTTGTCATGTGTATCTTTTGCCTCTATTTAATGCTCAGTTCTAGGTTGGCATAAGTACCCTCAACAATTGTTAGCACACTGTTCCATTTTCTGTCTTACCTAGCCTCCTGACTCCCACACGTTTGTGATAATTTCCACCTTTGACAGGACCTCCTGATGTATGTTTCACTTGACCTTGGATATTGGTATCATAATATGTACCTATATATTTATGTTATGCAGATAAATGCAGTCATTCTGTATCTGTCTCTCTCCTTCTGGCTAATTTCGCTCAACATAATCTTCTCCATGTCCATCCATTTGTAGGCAAATTTTATAACTTCATTTTTCCTAACAGCTGCATAGTATTCCATTGTGTAGATGTACCAAAGCTTATTTATCCAGTCATCAATTTTCGGGCACTCTGGTTGCTTTCAGATTCTGGCTATTGTGAATAATGCTGCTATGAACATAAAAGTAGGGATGGTGTTTCCGCTGCGTATTTTTGGTTTCCCAGAGTAGATTCCCAGGAGTGGTATGGCTGGGTCAAATGGGAGTTCAATTTCTAGTCTTTGGAGGGATGTCCATATTGTTTTCCAGAAAGGCTGTACCAGCCGGCATTCCCACCAACAATGGATGAGTGTCCCTTTTCCCCACACCCACACCAGCACTTGTTGTTCTTGCTCTTTTGAATATGTGTGAGTCTCTGTGGTGTAAAGTGGTATCTCATTGTTGTTTTGATTTGCATCTCTCTGATGATTAGTGATGATGAGCATTTTTTCATATGTTTTTTGCCATTTCAATTTCTTCCTTGCTGAAGTTTCTGTTCATTTCTTCTCCCCCATTTTTTGATGGGGTTGTTTGTTTTCTTCTTGTAAAGTTCTACCAGTGCCTGATATATCCTGGATATTAACCCCTTATCAGATGGGTATTGGGTGAATATTCTTTCCCATTCTGTGGACTGCTTTTGTATCTTAGTCACTGTTTCTTTTGAGGTGCAGAAGCTTTTTAGTTTCATGTAGTCCCATATGTTTATCTTTTCTTCTAGTTGCTTTGTTAGTGATGTTTCATCTTTGAAGATCAGGCTTGCCATGTTCAAGGCAAACATCTTACCTGCTGTTCTATCCCTATGGTCCCAAATTATTTCCTTTCTTGACAACATATATGGAAGCTGAAATAATACTAATACTAAATAAAATGAAAGAGTAACAGATAGTTACTTTCATATGCAGAATATATTTTTTAGTATTGCCAGTACTTTTAGAAATTAACTTTGTTATTTGTAATTTTGCATATGTTCAGTTATCTGTAGGATAAATTTGCACAGTATATTTTTTGGGTAAAAGCTAAGTACAGTGCATTTGTAAATGTGTTAGATACTTTCAAATTACCTCCAGATAAATTGCTCAGCTTTCATTGAACATCTTGGCAAACTTTACATGTGTATTAGAAAAAGAATGAGCAGAAACAGTGAACCACAATTAGTCTAAATCAGACTTGGAGACCAAAAAACTTCACAAAAGAAATAATTCAGAGATGCAAAATATATCAAGTATTTGTTCTAAAACTGTGAAAGTACTTGAACCATTTAGACATGGAATTTGACAAGCTGAATTTATGGTCCCATCACTTTTCACTTGTATGATACCTAGCAGGTGACACCATGACCTTTTACTTTCATCTTCTATGAGATAGTGGTGAAAGCAGTATCGACTTCACAGTGTTTTTGGGAAAATTATCCAATTAGTCCTTAGCCTAGTGTCTGCAACTTACTTGCTCTTTAGTAAATAACAGCCAATTCTTACTTCTATGCTATATTTTCCTGCATTTGTCAGTCACTGACACTCCAGATTTTCAAAGTGTTTGGTCTCTCTGTATTTTGGAAAAAATCACAGGAAGGCTATATTCCTTCACGGGGAGCATAAAGAAGAGCTAGATTTCTCAGACTCACTTGTATGTCTGGAATTTATGAGAAGGAACCAGAGCTAGGCAGTGTAGGACCCTGAGTGAGTACCATTCCATCAGAAATTTTTTTCTGGAAACCTTGTGATTCAAAAAAAGAAGCTGGAGGCCAAGGTGGGAAAAGGCGGGAGATGCTCTGAGTTTTCAGCATCCTCAACTACTTCCCATGGCTCGGGCTTGAGGGTGTGGCAGCACCAACAATCAGGCAGGCACCTGCCCACCTTCTCTGGACTGTCTTCAACATCTCCAGAAAAGAACAAACAAGGTGGAAGGAAGGAAGAGTCACAATGGTCAACATGTTTGGAAACAGTTTCCTTTTTAGAGTTCCTGGCAGCAAGTAAGCCTTTCTCTTTGGGGTACAATCTTTCAACATAGAAATATAATTGGATTACAAGCAGAACACTTTGTGGAGCCTAGAAGTACCTTCCATCCACCCATTTCATTGATGAGAAAAATTGAGGTTCCCAAATTCAGAGAAAACATACAGAATCAAAAATGATGCAAAAGAATTAACGACCTGCATTTTGTTAGAAGGGAACAACAGGGATTGGAGTAATACCACAGCTGGTACAGTGCTTGAGTTCTCTCATTCAATCCAGGTTACATTCTCAGCATCTCACATGGTGCTCTGAGTACCACTAGGAGTGATCCCTGAATTCAGAGCTGGAGTAATCTCTAAGAACTGCCAGATGTCCCCACCACCAGCAAAAACAACAACAAAAAGAAGGTAAAGGTGAAGACTGAAGACTGGTGGGGTGGGGTGGGGGGGGGGGGGCTAGGCAAAGAATGAGAATATCAGAAGATAAATTTTATTCAATTGAAGAAGGTCATTAATCTCCAAAAAGTTGCTCAGTGTTTTACAGGGGCTACCCCAGAAGGCAGGGCCACCGGTGCAGGGAGTGCTTTGAAAACCAGAGTCAAGAGATTAAAAGAAACTTCCTTCCAACTCGGAGCTTCTTTATGACCATTGGAAGAAAGTTAGGACCCTAATTACTTGACAATTTAGTCATTCACATTTAGAAAATTCCACTAATTTCAGGAAAGTACAGAATTTCTCCCCTATAATTATTATTCACTGATGTTTTTCGAGAAAGGTGATAGCAGTGAAGGGCATTTGTAATGAAAATGTTGTTACCGTGTTTGTGTTTGTTTTATTTCAGTGAGCAGTGCTGGAACTCAAACTCAGGGCCTCATAGACAGGAGGCATTCACTCTGCCACTGACTCACATCCTTGACTGTCAAGACTTTATTCTCCTGATATTTGTCGGAAAATCAACAGAAATGTCTCTGTGTTCTTATCCACAAATAAGAGACTATGTTGACTGACTACTATATGTATAACTGCTTTGCTAAATTGTGAATATGATTAATACTATTTAAAGATTACAAAAGTAGTGAAATATAGAAACATGCAGATAGGACTTCTGTGGGCTGAAACTGTATCACTGTCTTCCCGTTCATCATCGATTTGCTTGAGCGGGCACCAGTAACATCTCCATATGTCCTGTCTCATGCTAATAGAGCTCAAGGGCATCTGCTTGGTCCAGGAACATAAAGAGCCTCAAATCATTCCATCAGGTCATGGGAATGAGGTATATAACTGTTACTGGTATTTGGCATATCAAATACGACATGGGAGGCTTGCCAGGCTCTGCTGTGCGGGTGGCATACTCTGTAGTCACCTCTAAATCCAGCATATATTGATGAACTGCGCGGCTGCAAGCAGCCGAGAGAGCCCGAGCTGTAATAGGCTCTTCTGCTGGGTGGAGTTCTGACGAGAGGGAGGTCAGGGATGTGGAAAATGGCGGCCCTCGTGGAGTCAGGGGGTGCGTCTGGCTTGTTGAGAGGCTCTGCTGGGATGGCAGGCCAGGGCTAGAACTTCGCCATCCCACCCGTGTGCCTCATGAGTGGCTGGGCACAGGGAGAGAAAGTAGCAACTTTGCCCCATGTCACAGACATCCCTTGTACAGTACCAAAAATATGAATAAATATCAGTAAGGAAATACAAGAATTGTAAACTTAAATTTGACCTGCTTGCTTACTTTACTATGTGAATCAAATTCACTGAACATTGTTTCTTAGTGTCCTTCTTTATAAATTGAGTCAGGAATTTACCACTAATATATGTGGGGCATTATACTCAGAAAGAAATAATCATCCTTAATATAAAGGCAACAGGACATTATAGATTCCAGAGGGCAAAACAATTGGTCCAAAGTCATGACCATTTGTGTGGGAAAAGGAACAATTCTGCTGAACTTGGTGAACACAAAGTTTTATCAAAGCTAGTTGATATCCATACTCTGTCTTTGAATAAAAATGAAAGAAAATGGTAAAAAAATAGTAAAACACATTTTCATAATTTAAGTATAAAGTCCAATTCTATGATGACAGTGGCAATGATAATTCTTAAAATTTGTTTTATAGATAAAAGTTAAATAAAAGGACGTCTTAATCTTTTTATTTTTTCTGGAAATTTTACTGTCACCATCCCTAACTCCATAGAAAATGCTGGCCTGGGGTGTCTGCTTTCATTGGCCAACAGTAAAAAGCTAATGCCAGATAGTCTAGCTAATGCCAGAAGGCAGCTTATTGGCTAGTGTGCTTCATGAAGACAGCAAGAGCCCAGGAGTTTCCGGAGATAATTTTCTTGGCAGGA
>JAJIBD010030864.1:0-15929 GCA_021461705.1 Cryptotis parvus
GCAAGCTACCCGTGTTGTATTTGATATGACAAATACCAGTAACAATTATAGACCTCATTCCCATGACCTGATGGAATGGTTTGAGGCTCTTTATGTTCCTGGAGCAAGCAGGTGCCCTTGGGCTCTACTTGCATGAGACAGGTCATATTGAGAAGTTACTGGTGCCTGCTAGAGCAAATCGATGATGAACGGGAAGACAGTGATACAGTGATACAGTGGATAAAAAGAAAGCAATCATATTTCACTGAATGGAAGCTAGATTTTTGGGTTTTTGTGATGTATCTATAGATGTTGAATTATAGTGCATTACTCCTAAGACTTACATAATATTATAAATGTTACTTGATCAATTGACATCCGTTATTCATCGATTTGCTCAAGCGGGCGCCAGTAACATTTCCATTTGACCCTATCACGTGCCAGTGTAGCCCAATGGCATCTGGTTGCTTCAGGAATACAAAGAGTCTCAAACCGTTCCTTCAGTGTCTTGACGAAGAAGTCTGGCCATCTTGTAGGTGGGCGGCCACGTGATCTTTTGACATCCTGTGGAATCCAGTCTATAATGGCTCTAGTCCAAATCGCATTACATGTCCAGCCCATCTGATTTTCGATGCCTTGGCAAATGAGACAGTGTCCCCTGACTCTGGAACAGCGACAGAGGTCAGAACTCCATATTCCTTCTCTCACTTGAGTGATTCACTTGAGTAAATCTCAGAGAAGGCCCCCAGCACCAAAATGGCCGAGAGATGAACTGGCGTTTTGTATTACCTTGCATGCAACCAACTCTAGTTCAATCCCTAGTACCACATATGATGTTCCTCCACTCCTGCCCCAACAGCCCCAATCCCTGGGCACCAACAGGTGTGGCCCCAAAAATCAAACCAAAGAAATTAATTTAAAAATAACATGAGTATACAATTTTAGATAAATAACAAGAATGAAAGCAGGATGAGAATGCTATTCGAGTCTCCCAGAGAGGAATCGAAAGAGCTATGCTTGGAATATCACGCCTCACTCAAGTGAGAGAAGGAATCGGAGTTCTGACCTCCGTCGCTATTCCAGAATCAAGGATGCTCTCTTGTTTGCCAAGGCATCGAAAATCAGATGGGCTGGATATGCAATGCGATTTGGAGACAACCGCTGGACTAGAGCCATTACCGACTGGATCCCACAGGATGTCAAAAGATCACGGGGCCGCCCACCTACAAGATGGTCAGACATCCTTGTCAAGACCCTGAAGGAACGGTTTGAGGCTCTTCATATTCCTGAATCAACCAGATGCCATTGGGCTACATTGGCACGTGATAGGGTCCAATGGAAATGTTACTGGCGCCCGCTCGAGCAAATCGATGAATAATGGGATTCAAGTGATCAAGTGATCAAGTGAACAAGAATGAACTAAAAAGGAGGTCTTACAACTTTCATATTCACATAATCATTAAAGCTCTGGAATTATAGTGGCAAAAATCTCATAAAGAAGATAATGCCCAGTTTCTAAAATAATATTGACAAATTTTTTAAGAAACATCAGTAACATCTGTTATTGTCTTTAAGAGAGTAGGAAAAAAGAGAACAGTAACCTATTCCACTTCAAAGCATCAATCCTAGAAATATTCTTACATGTGTGCCTGTAGAGATAAGCAAATAAATCTATGTTGATCATGACCATAGATTTTATAATATCTAAAACATAAATAGTTAAGTGTTTGTTCAAGAGAGGAATAGCTAAATTGTGGCAGACTTATGCCACAGTCAAATAAATCATAGCTATGTTAGTGTATATAAATCTTAAGATAGTAATGTTCAGTGGGGGGAAAAAGCCCTAAAAGGAAAAGGCAGAAGAGTTTTCATTTATACCGCTCTTTTAACCTTATAAAGTTAATATCTGTATCTATAAAGGTAATATCTGTATCTAGTAGAAAGTATTAAGCAAAAGAGGCAGTGACTCGTATAGGTGTTACCATCTGGCCATGAAGTGAAGGAGACAGAGGATGACAGGAGAATGGAGAGGGAATTTTATCTATTTAATTTTAATTATTTATTGTTTCATTGAGGTACTGTGATTTACATATCGAATACACCGTGGGTATCTTGCCAGGCTCTGCCGTGGATCTGGATTTATCCCAGGGCGTCCAGTCTGCTATAAGGCTAGAAGCATTCTATCTCCTTCCTTTTCTCCTCCTCAGTGAATAGAGTAATTTGTAACAGGACAGGTCTTCAGGTCCATTGAGTACTGGAGGAAGGCAGTGGTGTTCATGAAATGGTCCAGAATGGGGTTTAGGGTTTAGGTTGGAGTTTAGGTTTATGGCCTAATCTGTTCTAGATCTGTCCTTACATTGACCATCTGAATTTCTGGAACATGGTTGGTTTCTACTAACCAGTACAGGAAGAACCAGTAGCAGCTCTGCCCCATGTGTCAGTGTCTCTGGAACACAGTGAACATCCCTGGAGCAGTTCGTGGGCAGGTCCCGTGGTGTATTAATTATGCCAAAAACAGTAACAATAATGGAGCTCATTCCCAATGAATGGAGACATTAATGGCACCTGCTCAAGCAAATCGATGAACAACAGGAAGACAAAACTGTGATTTACAATATTGTTACGGATGGCTTCCAAAGTACCAACACCACATCTATCACCAGTGTACCCAATTTCCTCTCCCAAGAATCCCAATGCTCCCGCCTTTAAACTGCTGCCCCACAGCCTCAGTTCTGTGGATCAGCTCTATCGTTTCCTTTAGCCCTTTGTTGCTCTGTTCTGTGTAGAGTCTCACACATGAGAGAATTCATTCTGTATCTGTCTGTTTCCTCCTGACTTCACTCAGCGTTATATCCTCTAGTCCTGCTCATGTCATGGCAAATTGCATGATTTTGTTTTTTCTTAGAGCTGTACAGTGTACAATTTTTTGAGTATATACCATTCCATTGTGTATATTTATCACAACTTCTTGATTCATTCTTCCATTTGTGCTGTTTCCATATCTTGGCTATTGTACTAAATAATGAAATGAAGATAGGTAGGTGTGCCTAAATCCCTTTTGAATTAATAATTTTCTGTTTGGGGGATAGATGCCAGGAAGTGGAGTTCTATTCCTATTTTTTGAGAGTTTTCCACATTGCTATCCACAGCAACTGACCAGACAACATTCCCACCAAGAGCTGAGAATTCTTTTCTCGCCACAAACCCACCAACACTGACTGCTTCCAGACTTTTTGATATGTGTGTTTCACTAATTATGACTGATGATTGTTGGGGAACAGGTGGATTCCCCAACAATATCAGGGAGTGAGATTCCCTTCTACACCAAAGAACTGGAGGCCAGTGGATGAAAATCACAAATCCAGCAAAGTTCCAAAAAGCTTTACTCAAACAAGTTCTGGTAATACAATCCAAGGTCAGGAAAACCCCAAACTTCCTATTACTAGCCAAACCCAGACCACGGCTCAGGCCAGGATCCTAAGCCAAGATGAACACCGCAACCAAAGCATGTGCTCAAGTCAGAACCCAGGTAGCAGGCAGGCAGGCAGAGAGAGAGCTGAGTGGGCAGAGGGAAAGAGAGAGGAGGAGAGCCACTTTATTTTTATGTCCCTTTTTGCCCCTGGATGGCCCAGAAGGACGGGTCTTAGTCAGGGCCAAAGTCTATCACTTCAAGTGTGAAGACCTGCCCAAGCCTTAAAAATGCTAAATCGCCAAAGCCAGAAATCACCTTACAAATTCCTGTGAAGACACTTGTAGAGATGTGTGTGTGTGTGGGGGGGCACCTGAGATAAAATTTAACTCAGGATTTAATTTCTTTTTTAAAATAATTTATTATACCACCGTGAGATATACAATTACAAAGATGTTCATATTTGGGTTTCAGTCATACAGTGTTCCGCACCCATCCCTCCACCAGTGCCCATTTCCCACCACCGATGTCCTTGATACCCTCAACCCTCTGCTAGCCTGCCTCTATGGCAGGTTCTTTGTCTTTCACTTTCTCTCTCTTTCTCTCTTCCTTCCCTTACACACTGTGGATTACAATACATACATTTAGAGGTTATCATGTGTACCTTTTTGCCTGTATTTAATGCTCAGTTCTAGGCTGGTATTAGCACTTTCGACAATTATTAGCACACTGTTCCATTCTCTGTCTTACCTAAACTCTGACTCCCACAAGTTTGTGATAATTTCCATCTTTGACAAGACCTCCTGATCCATGTTACACATGACCTTGGATATTGATATCATAATATGTATAAATATAATCACTTGATCAATGACATCCTGTTATTCATCAATTTGATCGAGCTGGCACCAGTAACATTTCCATTGACCCTATCATGTGCCAGTGTAGCCCAATGGCATATGGTTGCTTCAGGAATACGAAGAGCCTCAAACTGTTCGTTCAGGGTCTTGACAAAGAAGTCTGACCATCTTGTAGGTGGGCAGCCACATGACCTTTTGACAACCCGTGGGATCCAGTCAGTAATGGCTCTAGTCCAGCGGTCATCTCCAAATCTCATTACATGACCAGCGCATCTGATTTTCGATGCCTTGGCAAATGAGACAGCATCTCTAACTCTGGAACAGTGACAGAGGTCTGAACTCCAGATTCCTTCTCTCACTTGAGTGAGACGTGATATTCCAAGCATAGCTCTTTTGATACCTCTTTGGGAGACCCTAATAGCATTCTCATCCTGCTTTCATAGGGCCCAGGTCTCTGAGGCGTATTTAATGCAGGGAGAATGATGGAGTTGAAGAGATGTGCCCAGAGCCGGAGGTTCTTTGTCTTTTTTAATATTTTTCGATGCTTTTGAATGCATTCCATGCTGCTCTCTTCCTCCTGTGCAGCTCAGGTTTTAGGTCGTTCATCATGTTGACTTCTCTTCCTAGGTACGCATAACTGCTGCATTCAGAGATGTCTGTTCCATTGAGAGTGAATGGGGCCTCTGGAACTAGTTCATTTCTCATGAACATAGTTTTGTTGAGATTCAGCTGTAGACCTATCTTTCCACATTCTCAGTCAAAATCAGCCAGCATTTGTGCCACTTGGCTAATGTTTGGTGTTATTAGAACGATGTCATCAGCGAAGCAGCACTGGTGTAGTTGCCAACCATCTATCTTCACTCCCATTCCTTCCCATTCTAATTGTAGCATGATGTTCTCGAGGGTGGCGCTGAAGAGTTTTGCTGAAATGGTATCACCCTGCCGAACCCCTCGTTTGACATCGATGATCACTTCTTTGTATAATGGTGAGATCCTGGTGGTGAATCCGTAATACAGCTCACGAAGGATCTTGATGTATAGGGTTTGAAGCCCTGTTTGGCTAGGGCTTGGATGACTGCTTCAGTCTCCACAGAATCAAGGCTTTCTTTAAATCAATGAGCGTGAAGAGAGAGTGGCATATTGAACTCCCTGCAAACTTCAATGAGCTTGGTTACTGTGTGGATATGGTCGATTGTGCTGAATCCATTTCGGAAACCAGCTTAATTGCATGTTTGTCCTTCATCTAATGTTCTGCCAATCCTGTAATGTCATGAAAATAAATGCAGTCATTGTATATCTGTCTTTTTCCTTCTGAATAATTTCACTCAACGTGATTCTCTCCATGTCCACCCATTTATAGGCAAATTATATAATTTCATTTTTCCTAATACCTGCATAGTATTCCATTGTATAGATGAACCACAGTTTCTTGATCCAGTCATCAGTTCTCGGGCACACTGGTTGTTTCCAGATTCTGGCTATTGGAATGGCTGCTATGAAAATAAAAGTCAGATAGTTTTTCCACTGTGTGTTTTGGCTTCTGAAGGTACATTCCCAGGAGTGGTATGGCTGGGTCAAATGAGAACTCAATTTCTAGTCTTTGGAGGAATGTCCATATTGTTTTCCAGAAAGGCTGTACAGGTCGACATTCCCAAAATAATGGATGAGAGTCACATTTTCCCCACATCCACGCCAGCACTTGTTGTTCTTGCTCTTTTGGATATATGCCAGTCTCTGTGGTGTGAGATGATATCTCATTGTTGTTTTGATTTGCATCTCACTGATTATTAGTGATGATGAGCATTTTTTCATATGACTTTTGGCCATTTGAATTTCTTCCTTGTTAAAGTTTCTGTTCCTTTCTTCTCCCCAGTTTTTGATAGGGTTGGCTGTTTTCTTCTTGTAAAGTTCTACCAGTGCCTGATACATCCTGGATATTAACCCCCTATCCGATGGGTTTTGGGTGAATATTATTTCCCATGCTGTGACTGTCTTTGTATCTCAGTTACTGTTTCTTTTGAGGTGCAGAAGCTTTTAGTTTCATATAGTCCCATATGTTTATCTTTCTTCTAGTTGCTTTGTTAGTGGTGTTTCACCTTTGAAGAAACCTTTAGCTTCAATGTCGTTTAGGTTTTTCCTATATTTTCTTCAGCGTACTTTATGGATGCAAGTCTGATATTGAGATCTTTAATCCATTTTGATCTGATTTTTTGTGCATGGTGTTAAACAGGTCCAAATTCATCTTTTTACAGCTTTCCCAGCACCACTTGTTGAAAAGGCTTTCCTTGATCCATTGTGGACTCTTTGCACTTTTATCAAAGATTAACTGATCTTGTGTTTGAGGATGGGTGTCAGGATACTCAATTCTATTCCAAGTGTCCCCGCAGATCTGTTTTATTCCAATACCACACTGTTTTAATTAATACTGCTTTGTAGTACAGTTTGCTCTTGGGAAACGTGATGCCCCCATATTCTTTTTCCCAAGGATTGCTTTTTAGCTATCTGTGGAGGTTTAGCTATCTGTGTAAATTCCATACAAATTTCAGGAGTGTTTGGTCAATTTCTTTGAAGAATGTCATGGGCATCCTTATAGGGATGGCATTGAACAAAGGATTTTCAGTACTATATTGAATAAAATAGGTGAGAGTGGGCAATACTCTCTTGTCCTTGATCTTAGGGGAAAGCTTTTAATTTTTCCCCATTGAGAATGATAACTCACTGTGGGCTTTGGTAGATGGCTTTGACTGTATTGAGGGAAGGTTCCTTTGATTCCCATTTCATGGAAGGTTTTAATCATGAATGGGTGTTGGATCTTGTCAAATGCTTTCTCTGCATCGATTTATATGAGCATATAATATCAATTTTATTTCTTTCTCTATTGATATCATGTCTTATGTTGATTGACTTGTGACTGTTGAACCATCCTTGCATTCCCAGGATGAATCCCTACTTGATCATGATGTATAATCTTTTTGATGTCTTTGGATTCTGTTTGCTAGTATTTTGTTGAAGATCTTAGCATCTGTATTCATCAGGGAGAGTGGTCTGTAGTTTTCTTTTCTTTGTATTGTCTCTCTCTGCTTTGGGTATCAGGGTGGTATATGTTCGCAGAAGCTGTTTGGGAGTGTTTCTGGGAGTGTTTCTGTTTCTTCTATTTCCTGGAAGAGCTTGTAAAGGACTGGGAGTAGGTCCTCCTTAAAGGTTTGGTAAAATTCACTAGTGAATCCATCTGGACCTGGGCGTTTGTGTTTGAGCAGACTTTTAATTACTGTTTCAATTTCCTCAATAGTGATAGGCTTATTCAGGTACTGCAGGTCTTCTTGTTTCAGCCATGGGAGGTTATAGGACTTCAAGAATTTGTCCATTTCTAGATTTTTATGTTTCTTGGCATACAGACTCTCAAAGTAATCTCTGATGACCTTTTGGATTTCTATGGTTTCTGATGTGATGTCACCATTTTTATTTCTGATTCTGTTTATTTGGGTTTTCTCTTTTCCTGTCCTTACAAGTCTTGCCAGTGGTTTGTCGATCTTGTTTATTTTTTTCAAAGAACCAGCTCTTGGTTTCATTAATCTTTTGGATTGTTTTTTGGGTTTCCAGCTCGTTGATTTCCTCTCTAAGTTTTATTATTTCCATCTTTCTGCCTGGGTTGGGCTACTTTTGTTGTCTCTTTCTAATGTCTTCAGCTGTGTATTCAGGTTATTTATGTGGGTCCTTTCTTCTTTCCTGATGAATGCTAATTGGTGCATTTAGACTGTTGACGTTGAGAGACTATTGTCATGGGATTTTGTACCGGCTTTCTTTTAAATTTGTTTTGCTTTTGGGTTTTTGTCTTATTTTGCAGTAAGACCCTTCAGTCCCTTCTAAAGTTGGTTTGAGTCCATGAAGTTCCTGAGCTTGTTGCCTATCCATGAAGTTGTGTATCTTTCCTTCATATCTGAATGTGAGTCTAGCCGGGTAGAGAATTCTTGGTAAGGAGCCCTGAAGTTTATTGAGCCTTTTCAAATATCCACCACTGTTTTCAGACTTGGGTAGTATCATCAGAGAAGTCTATGTAAATCTTAGGGATATTCCTTTGTGATTTCCTTCTTTTTGATCTTGCTACTTTTCATTATTCTATCTCTAGTTTTGTCATTCTAATTAAGATGTGTCTTGGAGTATTCTTTTTGGGTTTCTTTTAGCTGGTACCCTGTTCCCTCTGAATCTGGAGGCAAGCATTTTAACTTCAGGAACTTCTCAGAAATGATGACTTTTGACAGTTTCTTCTAACTTCATCAGGGGTTTCTTCTTGCCTTCTGGACCCTAATGACCCATAGGCTATTCCTTTTGGCTTCATCCCAATTATCTCTTTTTGTCTGTTCATTAATTGTGAGTCTTTTTTCCATCTTCTGGTGTTGTGTAGAGAATCTTTGGGACTTCGTCTTCCGAGATCACTAATTCTCTCTAGCGGTTGTTACTCTGCTATAGAGGCCTTCCAGTGTGCTTTTTCCATTCCATTTACCACATTTTTAATATCTTTCATTTCTGTTTGTATTTTGGTCTGCATTTTCCTAATTTCTTCTCTCATGTCCTCTTGTATTTTATTGATTTTGCATTTCATTGCTTCCCTAAGTTCTTATGCATCCCTTAAAATTCCTTCTAAAATTCCTTATCAGCGAGGTAATAACAGTTCATCTTTATTTGCTTGGCTCATCTAGCTAGTGACTTCACTCTCTGAGCTTCATAGACGTCTGTGTTGCTACCAATGACTATTGTATGCTGAAAATGTGTGTGTCTCTTGGGTGGCTAGATAGTATAGTTAGTAGGTATCTGGATTGTTTGCAGAAGTTTCGGTGGGTGGCAAGAAGGAGGTGTAATGTCAGGCAAATGCTCAGTGGTATCTCATGTAAGATTAATGAGTAAATAGTTCATGTGAACACACTAGCGTCCATGCGATTTTGAGTTTTGGGATGTGAATGGATGGTCCGACCTGTTCCCTGTGGCTGATTAGTTTCTTGGGAGATGCAAGGATCAAACACACCTGGTGGAGGGACAGGATGTAATTCCCAGAGGAGCAGGGAGGAAGTGGTCCAGGGGTGGTTCTAGGGCTGTGTGCCTCAGCGCCATTGGTGAAAGTTTAGGCATGTTTCTTAGGACTGGTTAGTTTCCCGTGGGGCGCTGGGATCAAGCACCAGGATTTAAGTTTATTTCCTTGAATAGACAGACAGACTGACAAACAGACTGACACACAGACAGACAGATAGACAGACAGACACACAGAAAGACACACAGATAGAAGCACACACACACAGAGTAGCAGAGACAGATAGACAGATAGACAGAATGGAGCAGATAGATAGACAGACAGACAGACAGATAAGACAGACAGTTATACAGACAGACAGACAGATAGACAGATGGAGCAGACAGACAGACAGATGATAGATAGAAGTAGATGATAGATAGATAAACAGAGAGAGGGAGATAGAGATAGAGAGAGATAGAGATAGAGATGATAGATTAGATAGATAGATAGATAGATATGAAGATAGATAGATAGATAGATAGATAGATGGATAGATAGATAGATAGATAGATGATAGATAGATAGATAGATAGATAGATAGATAGATAGATAGATAGATAGATAGATAGATAGATAGATAGATAGATAGATAGATAGATAGATAGATAGATGGATGGACAGACAGACAGATATAAGTTCAGAATCTGTCCAGCATAATATTACTTCCCCTAAGGATTGCGTGGAGTCGGAAGGAGTGTCACTTTGCCCAGGGCCAAGCTTGCATGTCTGTTTGACCTAGCAGGATTATTTACAATGGTGGATCCAAAATTGCCAATGTCTGTTTGACCTAGCAGGATTATTTGAAGGTGGTGAATCAAACATTGCCAGGTGATATCTTGGAAAAAAACACATGTGTGGCTGTCTGTAGGGACCCATGGAGTTAAGAGAAATACACTGACTAGCTAAGACCCATGATAATTTTGCCATATAAGTTATAAAATCAAATGTATCTTCCAATCCTGTCCCAATCTATCAGTATGAATTGTAAGAGAGTGTTTCATATAAGGCATCTGGAAAGACCAGGGGAATCCTAATTTTTTAGAACAGGAAGGTGCAGTCTAGTAGGTTCCCGAGAGTCACTTGCCTTATGAGCTTGTGGGTCCCCAGAGGCACATTCTGTAGTACCAGGAAAGAGAACCAAGCATTTCTGATAAAGGTAACTGTTTCCTTCCCAGAGAACTTGCAGGTTTTTATTTGATTTCAGCTCTTAATTTCTTTTGTATTAGTGTCAGTGTCAATGTCATTTTACCTGTAAGGGTTAAAGTAAATAGCTATACTGGGTTGAAGGATGACTTTCCAAAAAAATCCATTTCAATAATAACTTATGAATGTAAACCTACTTTCAGAAAGGGTCTTTGCAAGACATAGTTATGTTAGGATGTTCAGTTGAAATTTCATCCATAATTGGGATGAGCCAATGACAATGACGAGTGTCTCACACATAAGCACTGAAACACACACATAGTCAGATATATATATATATATATATATATATATATCTCTCTATATATATATATTTCCTTTTTTTTTTTAGCTCAGAAATCTACTCTGGAGTGAGATTACATTCTGAGTCCCAGTTAAATTCCCACAGTAGTATATCTAATTAACTTGACTGACTGGGGTGTCACATTTCTAATATAGACAGCTAGGACCTGAGAGGAGGGAGGGAAAAAGACCTAGCAGGAGTGAGCAGGAAGCATTGACAGAGAGGTCAACATTGACATAATATTTACATAAGGAAAGAGATATGCAACATTGTTTAGAAGGACATAGACTTTTGGACCAAAAACAATGAGTTTAAATGCTAAAACAGTAATTGAATCTAAATAACCTTGAGGAAAATTAATTTGGCTCAGCCTCAAATCTGTAAAGTGGGCATAATAAAGAAGTGTATTAATAGAACTGTGAATATTGAATAATGGAAAGCTATGAAATGCACCTTGCATGGCTTTCTTGGCTTTTTCAGCCTAATCTCAGGGGAAAAGGTCAATGTTATTTTTAACTCTTTGCTAACAAGAGTTAGGAGTTCTTCCAAGGTGCCTCATACTCTTTCAGGGTATTGTTCTTTTGAGGGTTTATAAATGTTTTGAGATTTGGGGAGTTAAACACACTATATTGAGGAAAAAATTTTATTGTTGTGTTTCTAGGTCAATGAGTAAGGTGTTGAAATAAAACCAGGAAAGATGGGCAGGAGCGATAGGTCCAGCGGGTAGTATTTGTCTTGCATAGCAGGCGCCTTGCCGCCTGGGTTCAAACCCAGGCTATCCCCCATAGTCCCCAGGTACACCAGGGGTAATTCCTGAGTGCAGAGGCGGGAAGAGAGCTGAGCATTGTCAGGTGTGATCAAAAAGCAAAAAAAAAACCCATGAAGAAGAACCTTTTATTGTATTTAGGGGGTTTATTTTGAGGTATAATAGTAAGTGGTATAGTCAGAACCCTCATAGTTTACAAATGAAAGACAGGAAGAAAAAGGAAGGAGGGGGAGGTAGGAAGGTGAAGGTAGGAAGGTAGGGAGGGAAAGGGAGGAGGGAGGGAGGAGGAGGGGAGGAAGGAAGGGGAAGGAGGGAAGGAGAGGAGGGAGAGGGAGGGAGGAAGGGAGGAAGGAAGGAGGAAGGAAGGGAGGAAGGGGAGGAAGGGAGGAGGAAGGGAGGAGAGGGAAGAGAGGAGGAAAGGAAAGAAGAAAGGAAGGGAAGAAAGGAAAAGGAAGGAAGAAGGAAAGGAAGGAAGAGGAAAGGAAGGAAGGAAAGGAAGGAAGGAAGAAGGAAAAGGAAGGAAGGAAGGAAGAAAGGAAAGGAAGGAAAGAGGAAGAAGGGAAGGAAAGAGGAAAAGGAAAGGAAGGAAGGAAGGAAGAAAAAAGGAAGAAGGAAGGGAAGGAAGGAAGGAAGGAAGGAAGGAAGAAGGAAGGAAGGAAGGAAGGAAGGAAGGAAGAAGGAGGAAGGAAGGAAAGAAGGAAGGAAGGAAGGAAGAAGGAAGGAAGGAAGGGAAAGAAGGAAGGAAGGAAGGAAGGAGAAGAAAGGAAGAAAAAGAAGGAAGGAAGGAAGGAAGGAAGGGAAGGAAAAGGAAAAGAAGGAAGGGAAGGAAGGAAGGAAGGAGGAAGGAAAGGAAGGAAGAGTAAACTAGTACTCTCTAGAAAATAGTCCCTCAGCAACAGAGGAAGATTCACTGACCTAAAATTTGGTCACATGGCCATCTCTAAACCATTCTCATAACATCGTTTGTAATTTAATTCTTATACAATATTATTCTCGAACAGCCCGGTTTGGGGTCAGGACTTCAAATCTCTCTATGAGCTTGAGGAAGTTCCCTCAATATAGGCTAATTGGAGCATTACCAGGAGGCTTTCTCAAAATATTTTTGGAAATTTACAGAGAAGAAAGAAGGGAATAGTATGCTGAAAGAGGAAAGCAAACAGTCCTCCACTGGCATCGCAGTATAGGAAGGAATTAAAATGACAGCCATTTAGTAGTTTTTGTTGCTCTACCAAAGTGGTTATACGTCTATCTTATAGCGGCCTCTAAAATAAATTTTCCAGTCTTATTTGAAGGAGGTGCCTTATAAGTCCTAGACAATAATGTACTGTTCTTACACTTGATACAAAAAAATTATTCTAACCTCTTACACTACTAAATTACATGAGAATAATTCCACTCTTATCTGAATGACTTGTGTTTGTATGACCACTGCCCCTGATCGGCTCCTCCTGTAACAAAAATTTCAACTGTCACTTTGCTTATGAAATGTTTCTGAAGATGGCTTAGCAACTTCTAGTCATAATTACTCTAGGACTAATGGGTTTAGCTACCATATACTGGGGAGTGTAATAATAGCAGGAGTTCTAAGCAAATGTCTACTTACTTCTGGGAGTGTTTCCCTCTATCTTTGAGAGCAGATGCAAGGCTCTAAGAATTAATTTTCTTCATAAATCTGCTGATGACATAGGTCTTAATATACAATTCAAGTGACTTATATGAAAATCATGCCCTTGTTACCATTCTCTTGGATTTTATATAGACAGTGGGCCCTGATTATTTTTGAAATCAGTACTTGATGTTTAGAAATGGCACTTCAAAAATATGAAAATTCTGATAGTTCTAGGTTTTTTAATTGGTGGTTAGGGGTTCCTAAAAAGGTGTTCCAGGCCCACCAACAGCCCAGCCTCTTCCAGCCTACTGAGCTACATGCAGTTTTCATTTGTGTTACATAAAACCACCAGGTGTGCAGTCTGCTCATGTGTAGTTCAATGTAGGCTGAGCCTAGGTGTGCGAGCCACTGCTCATGACCTGTAGTGCCAGGACTGAGGGGACATTCAGGTGGCCTCAGGTCACTCAGGTGCCAGGGCCTTCTGGAACCACTGCTCCCACGGGTGCTCAGAGAGCTCTGTAGTTCCAGGGGATCAAACCAGGATTGGTCATACAAGTGCTGCCCAGCCTGGCCTATCCCTCTGCTATGGTTTGAGATTATTTGCTTTATGATACAGCAAACAATATTTTAATTTCCTAGTTCTTCCTTGTATGTGGATGTTGAGTGCGGAGACAATAAAGATAGAAATTGCTGTCAGTGGGCCACATATCTTCAATTAATAATCGTACTATCCAGTTTGTTAGGCATTCAAATGAGATGTTCACGGCCATGTTACGTGTTGACAAGGACACAGATACCACTGATACACTCACTTTTATCATGTTTGAGGAACAGTTATTCTCAGGTAAATAAAAATATGAAGTGATATGATTGAAGCTCACTCCTCGTCTTGGTCAAACCAATGATGCTAAAGTACTTGATCTTTTGCACTTACCATCAGGTCCTCGATATGCTTCTGATCTCAGCGTACCCAGCATGTAAAGTACAGACTGTCATTTAGTCCTTCGTTTTGGCAGCCTAGTTTGGCCCTGAAATTTTTTTCAGGCACTCCTTGTTTGTTCTTGCTGGTGCTGCGAATTAAGAAGGGCTCTTTTCAAGTCGAGGGAAATAAACATTATTATTACTGGTTTGTACATATAGAATACTCGCATTTTACAACCCGACGGAAATCACCTGCATGGTGAGCATACTTTGTAGCCCAGCCGGGGCTCATTGAAATGGGTGGGGTGAGAATATTCATGGTAATTTTAAGGATGTAAATTGTGTATACAAGGAAGAAGAAATTGAGAAATTCAATGGAACTAGAAAATTCTATTTAAAAAATCACACACCCACACAAGACCATAGTCGGTGATTTTAATGCAAAGATAGGACAGAAAATGAGCGGAAGAACTCCACATTGGGAGCCATGGCCTAAAATGGAACTAACAGGTGAGAGACTATCCAGGTTCCATCAACGCCACCAGGAGCCATTCATGGGCAGCTCCAGTTCAGAAGGCTGAATCAAAACGTTGGATATGGGAATATGTTGGTGGACAGTTACCTGTGAAATTTGACCACATCATCTTCAATCCCTTTGATCTTGCACAGAAGCCGATCATCTGGCCTCAACCACTCCCAAAATTCCAAACAGGATCGGACCACCATCTCCTTCATGCAAGAATTCTACTTCATGGAATGGGGAGAAAGGCTACAAAGTTTAAGAGAAGAGAAAACTCCCAGAAAGACCAGCAACTGGGAACTCTTTGGCACCATTGTGGCAACATGGGAAGATACAATCATTGGCGACATCAATGAAGGAGAATACAACTGAATGGTTCATCACCTCCATGATTATTGCGAAAGAATGCCAAGAGAGAAAGCCACAAGGACTTGCGTGTAGCTGAACTCTTCATTCTACAATGCTGGCAAGAGATGCAAGCCCTCAGGCAACCAATAGCTAATGTCAAACTACTTGAAACGAGGTGCAGAGAAACAATAAAGGAAGACTCAAAGATAGAAGAGTAGAAATACTCAAAGAGCAATACTGGCTGATCACGGCGAAGCCGGGAAAGCATTTGTAGCCGCCTGTCCTTCACCAACTAAAGACCAAGGAGACTGGCCTCCGACATCATGATGGATCTGCTCCGCATCTTCCAGCAAGGCAATGGAGAATATTATCCATGACTTCTACTCTCTCTGCTTTCTCTTTGACAGCCATGTCACCTCCCCCAGCAAATTCAAGGATGGATATGTCTTCCCCAGCGTTCTCCCTACTGAAGTGACATAACACATTACAGATTGTGGTAAAAGCGAACAAGCACCTGACTAAGACAAAAGTCTATGCCGAACACTACCTGAAGGAGAATCTGCCATCAGAACTCATCAATACACTGACTTGGCTCTTTCATTACCCACCCTGCTGTCACAGTGCAAGGTGCCCTCCCAATGGAAAACCAGCAAGAACAGTTCTACTGTTCCGCAGAAGGAGACATTCACGACATTGTGGCAATAATGAGCCCATCTGCCTGTTGTCCATCATCTACAAGCTGTTCACTTTCGAGTCATCCTGCTGAAAGAATTGGCAAGAACATTAGATGAAAAGGACAACCCGCGGCTTCAACCTGGCCTTCCTGAAGGATTAAGCACAATAGACCATATCCACACGGTAACAAGCTAATTGAGGTTGTAGGGAACAAGATGCCACTGTCTCGAGTTCATTGATGCAAAGGAAAGCCTTGCTTTGATTCTGTTGGACCAGGTGAGGTCATTGAAG
>JAJIBD010030865.1:0-17987 GCA_021461705.1 Cryptotis parvus
CTCCTGCCCCAACAGCCCTAATCCCTGGGCACCAACAGGTGTGGCCCCAAAATCAAACCAAAGAAATTAATTTAAAAATAACATGAGTATACAATTTTAGATAAATAACAAGAATGAAAGCAGGATGAGAATGCTATTCGAGTCTCCCAGAGAGGAATCGAAAAGAGCTATGCTTGGAATATCACGCCTCACTCAAGTGAGAGAAGGAACCCGAGTTCTGACCTCCGCCGCTATTCCAGAATCAAGGATGCTGTCTTGTTTGCCAAGGCATCGAAAAAATCAGATGGGCTGGACATGTAATGCGATTTGGAGACAACCGCTGGACTAGTAGCCATTACCGACTGATCCCACAGGATGTCAAAGATCACGGGCCGCCCACCTACAAGATGGTCAGACATCCTTGTCAAGACCCTGAAGGAACGGTTTGAGGCTCTTCATATTCCTGAATCAACCAGATGCCATTGGGCTACATTGGCACGTGATAGAGTCCAATGGAAATGTTACTGGCGCCCGCTCGAGCAAATCGATGAATAATGGGATTCAAGTGATCAAGTGATCAAGTGAACAAGAATGAACTAAAAGGAGGTCTTACAACTTTCATATTCACATAATCATTAAAAGCTCTGGAATTATAGTGGCAAAATCTCATAAAGAAGATAATGCCCAGTTTCTAAAATAATATTGACAAATTTTTAAGAAACATCAGTAACATCTGTTATTGTCTTTAAGAGAGTAGGAAAAAAGAGAACAGTAACCTATTCCACTTCAAAGCATCAATCCTGGAAATATTCTACATGTGTGCCTGTAGAGATAAGCAAATAAATCTATGTTGATCATGACCATAGATTTTATAATATCTAAAACATAAATAGTTAAGTGTTTGTTCAAGAGAGGAATAAGCTAAATTGTGGCAGACTTATGCCACAGTCAAATAAATCATAGCTATGTTAGTGTATATAAATCTTAAGATAGTAATGTTCAGTGGGGAAAAAGCCCTAAAGGAAAAGGCAGAAGAGTTTTCATTTATACCGCCTTTAACCTTATAAAGTTAATATCTGTATCTATAAAGGTAATATCTGTATCTAGTAGAAAGTATTACAAAAGAGGCAGTGACTGTATAGGTGTTAAGCATCTGGCCATGAAGTGAAGGAGACAGAGGATGACAGGAGAATGGAGAGGAATTTTATCTATTTAATTTTAATTATTTATTGTTTCATTGAGGTACGTGATTTACATATCGAATACACCGTGGGTATCTTGCCAGGCTCTGCCGTGGATCTGGATTTATCCCAAGGCGCCCAGTCTGCTATAAGGCTGAAGCATTCTATTCCTTCCCTTTCTCCTCCTCAGTGAATAGAGTAATTTGTAACAGGACAGGTCTTCAGGTCCATTGAGTACTGGAGGAAGGCAGTGGTGTTCATGAAATGGTCCAGGATGGGGCTTAGGTTTAGGTTGGAGTTTAGGTTTATAGGCTAATCTGTTCTAGATCTGTCCTTACATTGACCATCTGAATTTCTGGAACATGGTTGGTTTCTACTAACCAGTACAGGAAGAACCAGTAGCAGCTCTGCTCATGTGTCAGTGTCTCTGGAACACAGTGAACATCCCTGGAGCAGTTTGTGGGCAGGTCCCATGGTGTATTAATTATGCCAAAAACAGTAATAATAATGGAGCTCATTCCCAATGAATGGGAGACATTAATGGCACCTGCTCAAGCAAATCGATGAACAACAGGAAGACAAAAATTTTGATTTACAATATTGTTACGGATGGCTTCCAAAGTACCAACACCACATCTATCACCAGTATACCCACCTCCTCTCCCAAGAATCCTAATGCTCCCGTCTTAAAACTGCTGCCCCCACAGCCTCAGTTCTGTGGATCAGCTATATCAGTTTCCTTTTAGCCCTTTGCTGCTCTGTCCTGTGTAGAGTCTCACACATGAGAGAATTCATTCTGTATCTGTCTGTTTCCTCCCGACTTCACTCAGCGCTATATCCTCTAGTCCTGCTCATGTCATGGCAAATTGCATGATTTTTTTTTCTTAGAGCTGTACAGTGTACAATTTTTGAGTATATACTATTCCATTGTGTATATTTATCACAACTTCTTGATTCATTCTTCCATTTGTACTGTTTCCATATCTTGGCTATTGTACTAAATAATGAAATGAAGATAGGTAGATGTGCCTAAATCCCTTTGAATTAATAGTTTTCTGTTTGGGGATAGATGCCAGGAAGTGGAGTTCTATTCCTATTTTTTTGAGAGTTTTCCACATTGCTATCCACAGCAACTGACCAGACAACATTCCCACCAAGAGCTGAGAATTCTTTCTCGCCACAAACCCACCAACACTGACTGCTTTCCAGACTTTTTGATATGTGTTTCACTAATTATGACTGATGATTGTTGGGGAACAGGTGGATTCCCCAACAATATCAGGGAGTGAGATTCCCTTCTACACCAAAGAACTGGAGGCCAGTGGATGAAATCACAAATCCAGCAAAGTTCCAAAAGCTTTGCTCAAACAAGTTCTGGTAATACGATCCAAGGTCAGGAAAACCCCAAACTTCCTATTACTAGCCAAACCCAGACCACGGCTCAGGCCAGGATCCAAGCCAAGATGAACACCGCAACCAAAGCATGTGCCAAGTCAGAACCCAGGTAGCAGGCAGGCAGGCAGAGAGAGAGCTGAGTGGGCAGAGGGAAAGAGAGAGAGGAGAGCCACTTTATTTTTATGTCCCTTTGCCCCTGGATGGCCCAGAAGGACGGGTCTTAGTCAGGGCCAAAGTCTATCACTCCAAGTGTGAATACCTGCCCAAGCCTTAAAAATGCTAAATCGCCAAAGCCAGAAATCACCTTACAAATTCCTATGAAGACACTTGTAGAGATGGGGAGGCACCTGAGATAAAATTTAACTCAGGATTTAATTTCTTTTTTAAAATAATTTATTATACCACCGTGAGATATACAATTACAAAGATGTTCATATTTGGCTCTCGGTCATACAGTGTTCCGCACCCATCCTCCACCAGTGCCCATTTCCCACCACCGATGTCCTTGATACCCTCATCCCCTGCTAGCCTGCCTCTATGGCAGGTTCTTTTGTCTTTCACTTTCTCTCTCTCTTTCTCTCTTCCTTCCCTTACACACCGTGGATTACAATACATACTATAGAGGTTATCATGTGTACCCTTTTGCCTGTATTTAATGCTCAGTTCTAGGCTGGTATTAGCACTTTCGACAATTATTAGCACACTGTTCCATTCCTCTGTCTTACCTAAACTCTGACTCCCACAAGTTTGTGATAATTTCCATCTTTGACAAGACCTCCTGATCCATGTTACACATGACCTTGGATATTGATATCATAATATGTATAAATATAATCACTTGATCAATGACATCCTGTTATTCATCAATTTGATCGAGCTGGCACCAGTAACATTTCCATTGACACTATCATGTGCCAGTGTAGCCCAATGGCATATGGTTGCTTCAGGAATACGAAGAGCCTCAAACTGTTCGTTCAGGGTCTTGACAAAGAAGTCTGACCATCTTGTAGGTGGGCAGCCACATGACCTTTTGACAACCCGTGGGATCCAGTCAGTAATGGCTCTAGTCCAGCGGTCATCTCCAAATCTCATTACATGACCAGCGCATCTGATTTTCGATGCCTTGGCAAATGAGACAGCATCTCTAACTCTGGAACAGTGACAGAGGTCTGAACTCCAGATTCCTTCTCTCACTTGAGTGAGACGTGATATTCCAAGCATAGCTCTTTTGATACCTCTTTGGGAGACCTAATAGCATTCTCATCCTGCTTTCATAGGGCCCAGGTCTCTCGAGGCGTATTTAATGCAGGGAGAATGATGGAGTTGAAGAGATGTGCCCAGAGCTGGAGGTTCTTTGTCTTTTAATATTTTTTCGATGCTTTTGAATGCATTCCATGCTGCTCTCTTCCTCCTGTGCAGCCCAGGTTTTAGGTCGTTCATCATGTTGACTTCTCTTCCTAGGTACGCATAACTGCTGCATTCAGAGATGTCTGTTCCATTGAGAGTGAATGGGGCCTCTGGAACTAGTTCATTCTCATGAACATAGTTGTCTTTAGATTCAGCTGTAGACCTATCTTTCCACATTCTCAGTCAAAATCAGCCAGCATTTGTGCCACTTGGCTAATGTTTGGTGTTATTAGAACGATGTCATCAGTGAAGCAGAGGTGGTGTAGTTGCCGACCATCTATCTTCACTCCCATTCCTTCCCATTCTAATTGTAGCATGATGTTCTCCAGGGTGGCGCTGAAGAGTTTTGGTGAAATGGTATCACCCTGCCGAACCCCTCTTTTGAAATCGATGATCACTTCTTTGTAAAATGGTGAGATCCTGGTGGTGAATCCGTAATACAGCTCACGGAGGATCTTGATGTATAGGGTTTGAAGCCCTGTTTGGCTAGGGCTTGGATGACCGCTTCAGTCTCCACAGAATCAAGGCTTTCTTTTAAATCAATGAACGTGAAAGAGAGAGTGGCATATTGAACTCCCTGCAAACTTCAATGAGCTTGGTTACTGTGTGGATATGGTCGGTTAGCTGAATCCATTTCGGAAACCAGCTTAATCGCATGTTTGTCCTTCATCTAATGTTCTGCCAATCCTGTAATGTCATGAAAATAAATGCAGTCATTGTATATCTGTCTTTTTCCTTCTGAATAATTTCACTCAACGTGATTCTCTCCATGTCCACCCATTTATAGGCAAATTATATAATTTCATTTTTCCTAATACCTGCATAGTATTCCATTGTATAGATGAACCACAGTTTCTTGATCCAGTCATCAGTTCTCGGGCACACTGGTTGTTTCCAGATTCTGGCTATTGGAATGGCTGCTATGAAAAATAAAAGTCCAGATGGTTTTTCCACTGTGTGTTTTTGGCTTCTGAAGGTACATTCCCAGGAGTGGTATGGCTGGGTCAAATGAGAACTCAATTTCTAGTCTTTGGAGGAATGTCCATATTGTTTTCCAGAAAGGCTGTACAGGTCGACATTCCCAAAATAATGGATGAGAGTCACATTTTCCCACATCCACGCCAGCACTTGTTGTTCTTGCTCTTTTGGATATATGCCAGTCTCTGTGGTGTGAGATGATATCTCATTGTTGTTTTGATTTGCATCTCTCTGATGATTAGTGATGATGAGCATTTTTCCATATGACTTTTGGCCATTTGAATTTCTTCCTTGTTAAAGTTTCTGTTCCTTTCTTCTCCCCAGTTTTTGATAGGGTTGGCTGTTTTCTTCTTGTAAAGTTCTACCAGTGCCTGATACATCCTGGATATTAACCCCTATCCAATGGGTTTTGGGTGAATATTATTTCCCGTGCTGTGACTATCTGTGTATCTCAGTCACTGTTTCTTTTTGAGGTGCAAGCTTTTAGTTTCATATAGTCCCATATGTTTATCTTTCTTCTAGTTGCTTTGTTAGTGGTGTTTCACCTTTTGAAGAAACCTTTAGCTTCAACGCCGCTTAGGTTTTTCCTATATTTTCTTCAGCGTACTTTATGGATGCAAGTCTGATATTGAGATCTTTAATCCATTTTGATCTGATTTTTGTGCATGGTGTTAAACAGGTCCAAATTCATCTTTTACAGCTTTCCCAGCACCACTTGTTGAAAAGGCTTTCCTTGATCCATTGTGGACTCTTTGCACTTTTATCAAAGATTAACTGACCTTGTGTTTGAAGATGGGTGTCAGGATACCTCAATTCTATTCCAAGTGTCCGGAGATCTGTTTTATTCCAATACCACACTGTTTTAATTAATACGGTCTTTGTAGTACAGTTTGCTCTTGGGAAACGTGATGCCCCCATATTCTTTTCCCAAGGATTGCTTTAGCTATCTGTGGAGGTTTAGCTATCTGTGGAAATTCCATACAAATTTCAGGAGTGTTTGGTCAATTTCTTTGAAGAATGTCATGGGCATCCTTATAGGGATGGCATTGAACAAAGGATTTTCAGTACTATATTGAATAAAATAGGTGAGAGTGGGCAACACTCTCTTGTCCTTGATCTTAGGGGAAAGCTTTCAATTTTTCCCCATTGAGAATGATAACTCGCGTGGGCTTTTGGTAGATGGCTTTGACTATATTGAGGAAGGTTCCTTTGATTCCCATTTCATGGAAGGTTTTAATCATGAATGGGTGTTGGATCTTGTCAAATGCTTTCTCTGCATCGATTGATATGAGCATATAATATCAATTTTATTTCTTTCTCTATTGATATCATGTCTTATGTTGATTGACTTGTGACTGTTGAACCATCCTTGCATTCCCAGGATGAATCCTACTTGATCATGATGTATAATCTTTTGATGTCTTTGGATTCTGTTTGCTAGTATTTTGTTGAATATCTTAGCATCTGTATTCATCAGGAGAGTGGTCTGTAGTTTTTTTTCTTTGTATTGTCTCTCTGCTTTGGGTATCAGGGTGGTATATGTTCACAGAAGCTGTTTGGGAGTGTTTCTGGGAGTGTTTCTGTTTCTTCTATTTCCTGGAAGAGCTTGTAAAGGACTGGGAGTAGGTCCTCCTTAAAGGTTTGGTAGAATTCACTAGTGAATCCATCTGGACCTGGGCGTTTGTGTTTGAGCAGACTTTTAATTACTGTTTCAATTTCCTCAATAGTGATAGGCTTATTCAGGTACTGCAGGTCTTCTTGTTTCAGCCGTGGGAGGTTATAGGACTTCAAGAATTTGTCCATTTCTAGATTTTTATGTTTCTTGGCATACAGACTCTCAAAGTAATCTCTGATGACCTTTGGATTTCTATGGTTTCTGATGTGGTGTCACCATTTTTATTTCTGATTCTGTTTATTTGGGTTTTCCTTTCCCTGTCCTTACAAGTCTTGCCAGTGGTTTGTCGATCTTGTTTTATTTTTTCAAAGAACCAGCTCTTGGTTTCATTAATCTTTGGATTGTTTTTTGGGTTTCCAGCTCGTTGATTTCCTCTCTAAGTTTTATTATTTCCATCTTTCTGCCTGGGTTGGGCTACTTTTGTTGTCTCTTTCTAATGTCTTCAGCTGTGTATTCAGGTTATTTATGTGGGTCCTTTCTTCTTTCCTGATGAATGCTTAATTGGTGCATTTAGACTGTTGACGTTGAGAGAGACTATTGTCATGGGATTTTGTGCCGACTTTCTTTTAAATTTGTTTTGCTTTTGGGTTTTGTCTTATTTTGCAGTAGACCCTTCAGTCCTTCTAAAGTTGGTTTTGAGTCCATGAAGTTCCTGAGCTGTTGCTTATCCATGAAGTTGTGTATCTTTCCTTCATATCTGAATGTGAGTCTAGCCGGGTAGAGAATTCTTGGTGAGGCCTGAAGTTTATTGAGCCTTTTCAAAATATCCCACCACTGTTTTCAGACTTGGAGTATGTCATCAGAGAAGTCTGCTGTAAATCTTAGGGATATTCCTTTGTATATGATTTCCTTCTTTGATCTTGCTACTTTCATTATTCTATCTCTAGTTTTGTCATTCTAATTAAGATGTGTCTTGGAGTATTCTTTTTTGGGGTTTCTTTTAGCTGGTACCCTGATTGCCTCCTGAATCTGGAGGCAAGCATTTTTTAGTTTCAGGAACTTCTCAGAAATGATGACTTTGACAGTTTCTTCTTCATCAGGGTTTTCTTCTTGCCCTTCTGGGATCCTAATGACCCTTAGGCTATTCCTTTTGGCTTCATCCCAATTATCTCTTTTGTCTGTTCATTAATTGTGAGTCTTTTTTCCATCTTCTGGTGTTGTGTAGAGAATCTTTGGAACTTCGTCTTCGAGATCACTAATTCTTTCTACAGCAGTTGTTACTCTGCTATAGAGGCCTTCCAGTGTGTTTTTCATTTCATTTACCACATTTTTAATATCTTTCATTTCTGTTTGTATTTTGGTCTGCATTTTCCTAATTTCTTCTCTCATGTCCTCTTGTATTTTATTGATTTTTGCATTTCATTGCTTCTTTTAAGTTCCTTATGCATCCTTAAGAATTCCTTCTAAAATTCCTTATCAGCGAGGTAATAACAGTTCATCTTTATTGCTTGGCTCATCTGGCTAGTGACTTCACTCACTGAGCTTCATGGACGTCTGTGTTGCTTTACCATTATGACTATTGTATGCTGAAAATGTGTGTTCTTGGGTGGCTAGATAGTATAGTTAGTAGGTATCTGGATTGTTTGCAGAGTTTCGGTGGGTGGCAAGGAGTGTAATGTGAGGCAAATGCTCAGTGGTACCTCATGTAAGATTAATAGTAAATAGTTCATGTGAACACACTAGCGTCCATGCGATTTTGAGTTTTGGGATGTGAATGGATGGTCCGACCTGTTCCCTGTGGCTGGTTAGTTCCTTGGGAGATGCAAGGATCAAACACACCTGGTGGAGGGACAGGAGTAATTCCCAGAGGAGCAGGGAGGAAGTGGTCCAGGGGTGGTTCTGGGGCTGTGTGCCTCAGCACCATTGGTGAAAGTTTAGGCATGTTTCTTAGGGCTGGTTAGTTCCGCAGGAGAGACGCTGGGATCAAGCACCAGGATTTAATTTCTTTCCTTGAATAGACAGACAGACTGACAAACAGACTGACACACAGACAGACAGATAGACAGACAGACACACAGAAAGACACACAGATAGAAAGACACACACACAGGTAGGCAGACAGATAGACAGATAGACAGATAGACAGATAGATAGACAGACAGACAGACAGATAGACAGACAGTTATACAGACAGACAGACAGATAGACAGATAGACAGACAGACAGACAGATAGACAGATAGATAGATGATAGATAGATAAACAGAGAGAGATAGAGAGATAGAGAGAGATAGAGAGATAGAGAGATGATAGATTAGATAGATAGATAGATAGATAGATAGATAGATAGATAGATAGATAGATAGATAGATAGATAGATAGATAGATAGATAGATAGATAGATAGATAGATAGATAGATAGATAGATAGATAGATAGATAGATAGATAGATAGATAGATAGATAGATAGATAGATAGATAGATAGATAGATAGACAGACAGACAGATATAAGTTCAGAATCTGTCAGCATAATATTACTTTGCCTAAGGGATTGCTGAGTCAGTGTCACTTGCCCGGGCCAGGCTTGCATGTCTGTTTGACCTAGCAGGATTATTTACAATGGTGGATCCAAACATTGCCAATGTCTGTTTGACCTAGCAGGATTATTTACAATGGTGAATCCAAACATTGCCAATTGATATCTTGGAAAAACTACATGTGTGTCCTCTGTGGGGACCCATGGAGTTAAGAGAAATGCACTGAAGCTAGCAAGACCCATGATAAGAATATTTTGCCATATAAAGTTATAAAATCAAATGTATCTTCCAATCCTGTCCCCAATCTATCAGTATGAATTGTAAGAGAGTGTTTCATATAAAAGGCATCTGGAAAAAGACCAGGGAATCATATTTTTAGAACAGGAAGGTGCAGTCTAGTAGGTTCCAGAGAGTCACTTGTCTTATGGGTCTTGTGGGTCCCCAAGGCACATTCTGTGGTACCAGGAAAGAGAACCAAGTATTTCTGATAAAGGTAACTGTTCCTTCCCAGAGAACTTGCAGGTTTTTATTTGATTTCAGCTCTTAATTTCTTTTGTATTAGTGTCAGTGTCAATGTCATTTTACCTGTAAGGGTTAAAGTAAATAGCTATACTGGGTTGAAGGATGACTTTCCAAAAAATCCATTTCAATAATAACTTGTGAATGTAAACCTATTTTCAGAAAGGGTCTTTGCAGACATAGTTATGTTAGGATGTTCAGGTGAAATCATCCATAATTGGGATAGGCCAATGACAATGACAGTGTCTTACACATAAACACAAACACACACATAGTCAGATATATATATATATATATATATATATATATATATATATATATATATATTTCCTCTTTTAGCTCAAGAATCTACTCTGGAGTAGAATTACATTCTGAGTCCCAATTAAATTCCCACAGTAGTATATCTAATTAGCTTGACTGACTGGGGTGTCCATTTCTGATATAGACAGCTAGGACCTGAGGAGGAGGGAAAAGACCTAGCAGGAGTGAGCAGGAAAGCATTGACAGAAAGGTCAACATTGACATAATATTTACATAAGGAAAGAGATATGCAACATTGTTTAGAAGGACATAGACTTTGAACCAAAAAACAATGAGTTTAAATGCTAAAGCAGTCAATTATGAACTAAATAACCTTAGGAAAATTAATTTAGCTCAGCCTCAAATCTGTAAAGTGGGCATAATAAAAAGTGTATTAATAGAACTGTGAATATTGAATAATGGAAAGCTATGAAATGCCTTGTACAGCTCTTGGCACACAGCCTAATCTCAGGAAAAGGTCAATGTTATTTTTAACTTTGCTAACAAGAGTTAGGAGTTCTTCCAAGGTGCCTCATATACTCCAGGGTATTGTTCTTTGAGGTTTATAAATGTTTTGAGATTTGGGGGTAAAACATACTATATTGAGAAGAAATTTTATTATGTGTTGTGTTTCTGGGTCAATGGGTAAATTGTTGAAATAAAACCAGGAAGATGGGCAGGAGCGATAGTCCAGCGGGTAGGGTATTTGTCTTGCACATGGCAGGCCCTTGCCGCCTGGGTTCGATCCCCGGCATCCCATATGGTCCCCAGAGTACACCAGGAGTAATTCCTGAGTGCAGAGGCAGGAGAAACCCCTGAGCATTGTCAGGTGTGATCCAAAAGCAAAAAAAAAAAAAACCCATGAAGAACTATATTATTTGGGGGTTTATTTTGAGTATAATAGTAAGTGGTATAGTCAGAACCCTCATGGTTACAAATGAAAGACAGGAAGAAAAGAAGGGAGGTGGGGAGGTAGGGAGGTGAGGTAGGGAGGTAGGGAGGTGTGGGGAGGGAGGTGGGGAGGGAGGTAGGGAGGGAGGGAAGGAGAGAGAGAGAGGGAGAGAGGGAGGGAGGAAGGGAGGAAGGGAGGGAGGGAGGAAGGAAGGGAGGAAGGGAGGGAGGAAGGGAGGAGGGAGGGAGGAAGGAAGGAAGGAAGGAAGGAAGGAAGGAAGGAAGGAAGGAAGGAAGGAAGGAAGGAAGGAAGGAAGGAAGGAAGGAAGGAAGGAAGGAAGGAAGGAAGGAAGGAAGGAAGGAAGGAAGGAAGGAAGGAAGGAAGGAAGGAAGGAAGGAAGGAAGGAAGGAAGGAAGGAAGGAAGGAAGGAAGGAAGGAAGGAAGGGAAGGAAGGAAGGAAGGGAAGAGGAAGGAAGGAAGGAAGGAAGGGAAGGAAGGAAGGAAGGAAGGAAGGAAGGAAGGAAGGAAGGAAGGAAGGAAGGAAGGAAGGAAGGAAGGAAGGAAGGAAGGAAGGAAAGGAAGGAAGGAAGGAAGGAAGGAAGGAAGGAAGGAAGGAAAGGAAGGAAGGGTAAATAATACTCTCTCTAAATAGTCCCACTACGTAACAGAAGGAAGATTCTCACTGACCCTAATTTGGTCACATGGCCATCTCTAAACCATTCTCATACCATCGTTTGTAATTTAATTCTTATCCAATATTATTCTCATTAGCCCAGTTTGGGGTCAGGACTTCATCTCTAGAGCTTGAGGAAGTTCCCTCAATATGAAGCAATTGGAGCATTATAGAAACTCTCAAAATATTTTTGGAAATTTTACAGAAGAAAGAAGGGAATAGTATGCTGAAGAGGAAAGCAAACAGTCCTCCACTGGCATCGCAGCTATGGGAAGGGAATTAAAATGACAGCCATTTAGTTTTTGTTGCTGCAAAGTGGTTATACGTCTATCTTATAGTGACCTCTGAAATAAATTTTCCAGTCTTATTTGAAGGAGATTATATAAGTCTGGACAATAATGTATTCTTGCTTGATAAAAATTATTCCAACCTCATACACTACAAATAAATTACATGAGAATAATTCCACTCTTATCTGAATGACTTGTGTTTGTATGACCACTGCCCTGATCAGCTCCTCCTGTAACAAAGGAAATTTCCAACTGTCACTTTGCTTGTGCGAAATGTTTCTGAAGATGGCTTACCAACTTCAGTCAGAATTATAGGACTAATGGGTTTTTAGCTACCATATGCACAGAGTGTAATAATAGCAGGTTCTAGGCAAATGTCTACTTACTTCTGGGAGTGTTTCCCTCTATGCTAGGAGCAGATGCCAGAGGCTCTATTAAGAATTCTGTTTTCTTCATAAATCTGCACAGTGACATGGAGTCTTAATATACAATTCAAGTGACTTTTATATGAAAATCATGCCCTTGTTACCATTTCTCTTGGATTTATATAGACAGTGGGCCCTGATTATGTCAGAAATCAGTACTTGATGTTTAGGAAATTCAGCCACTTCCAGAAATATGAAAATTCTGATAGTTCTAGGTTTTTAATTGGTGGTTAGGGGTTCCTAAAAGGTGTTCAGGCCACCAACAGCCTCTTCCAGCCTACTGAGCTACATGCAGTTCATTGTGATGTAAAACCTGAGTGTGCAGTCTGCTCATGTAGTTCAATGTGAGGCAAGGCCTGAGTGTGCAGTACTGCTCATGACCTGTAGTGCCCGGGACTGAGGAGGCCATTCAGGTGGCCTCTCAGGTGTCACTCAGGTGCCAGGGCCTTCTGGAACCATATCCCACAGTGCTCAGGAAACTCTGTAGTTCCAGGGATCAAACCAGGATTGGTCATATACAAGTGCTGTAGCCCCTGTACTATCCCTCTGCCCTATGGTTTTGAATTATTTGCTTTATGATACAGCAAACAATATTTTAATTTCCTAGTTCTTCCTTGTATGTGGATGTTGGTGCGGAGACAATAAAGATAGAAATTGCTGTCAGTGGGCCACATATCTTCAGTGTAATCGTACTATCCAGTTTGTTAGGCATTCAAATGAATCAGTGTTCACGGCCATGTTCTGTTGACAAGGACACAGATGCCACTGATACCTCTTTCATCGCATGTTTTGAGGAACAGTTATTCTCAGGTGTCAAAAATGGCGTGATATGATTGACTCCTCCTCGTCTTGGTCAAACCAATGATGTCGTACTTGATCTTTTGCACTTGCACCATCAGGTCCTCGATATATGCTTCTGATCTCAGCGTACCTGCATGTAAAGTACAGACTGTCATTTTAGTCCTTCGTTTTGGCAGCCTAGTTTGGCCCTGAAATTTTTCAGGCACTCCTTGTTTGTTCTTCTTAGTGCTGCCGAATTAAGGGCTCTTTCAGGGTCGGGGAAATAAACATTATTATTACTGGTTTTGGCATATAGAATACGCATTTTACAGCTTGACAGGCTCTGCCGCATGGGTGGTATACTTTCAGTAGCTTGTCGGGCTCATTGAAATGGGTGGGTAGAATATTCATGGTAATTTGAGATAAATTGTGTATACAAGGAAGAAGAAATTGAGAAATTCTACATGGAACTAGAAGAATTCTATTTAAAAAAATCACACCTTTACAAGACCATAGTCGGTGATTTTAATGCCAAGATAGGACCAAGAAGATCGGCTGAAGAACTCCACATTGGGACCCATGGCCTAAAATGGAACTAACAGGTGAGAGACTATCCGAGTTCATCATGGCCACCAAGACCATTCATGGGAACTCAGTTCCAGAAGGCTGAATCAAAACGTTGGATATGGGAATATCTTGATGGACAGTTCACAATGAAATTGACCACATCATCTTCAATCCACGGTCTTGCCTGACCGATGTCGCTGTACTCCCAAAATTCCAAACAGGATCGGACCACCATCTCCTTCATGCAAAATTCTACTTCATGGAATGGGGAGAAAAGGCTACAAAGTTTAAGAAGAAAACTCCCAGAAAGACCAACAACTGGGAACTCTTTGGCACCATTGTGGCAACATGGGAAGATACAATCATTGACGACATCAATGAAGAATACAACTGAATGGTTCATCACCTCCATGATTGTGCGAAGAATGCCAAGAGAGAGAAAGCCACAAAAGGACACCGTGTCTTCAAAAAACTCTTGAGCTCATTCTCCAATGTGGCAAGATGCAAGCCTCAGGCAACCAATAGCTAATGTCCAAACTTCGCAAAGCAGTGCAGAGAAACAATAAAGGAAGACTCAAAGATAGAAGAGTAGAAATACTCAAAGAGCAGAAATACTGGCTGATGCAGCAGAAGCCGGAAAAAGCATTTGTAACGCCCGCCTGTCCCTTCACCAACTAAAGACCAAGGAGACTGGCCTCCGACATCATGATGGATCTATCGCATCTTCCAGAAAGGCAATGGAGAATATTATCCATGACTTCTACTCTGCTCTCTTTGACAGCCATGTCCACCTCCCCAAATAGCAAATTCCGCAGGATGGATATGTCTTCCCAACGTTCTCCCTACTGAAATTCGACATGACATTTCGTTGGTAAAGAAGCGAACAGCACCTGACCTAGACAAAGTCATACCCGAACACCTGAAGAATCTGCCATCAGAACTCATCAATACACTGACTTGGCTCTTCACACACTGCCTGTCTGAATGCAAGGTGCCCTCCCAATGGAAAACCAGCAGAACAGTTCTACTGTTCACGAAGGGAGACATTCACGACATTGGCAATAATCGACCCATCTGCCTGTTGTCCATCATCTACAAGCTGTTCACTCGAGTCATCCTGAAAAGAATTGGCAGAACATTAGATGAAGGACAACCACGCGAGCAAGCTGGCTTCTGAAAAGGATTAAGCACAATAGACCATATCCACACGGTAACCAAGCTAATTGAGGTTTGTAGGGAGTACAAGATGCCACTGTCTCAAGTTCATTGATATAAAGAAAGCCTTTGATTCTGTTGAGACCAGGTGGTCATTGAAGTCCCTAGACAAACAGGGGAGTTCAAACCCAATACATCAAGATCCTTCGTGAGCTGTATATAGATTCGCCACCAGAATCTCACCATTATATAAGGAAGTGATCATTGATGTCAAAAGAGGGGTTCAGCAGAGTGATACAGTTTCACCAAAACTGTTCAGAGCCACCCTCAGAACATCATGCCACAGTTAGAATGGGAAGGAATGGTAGTGAAGATAGACAGTCAGCTATTACACCACCTCCACTTCGTTGATAACATTGTTCTAATAACACCAAATATTAGCCAAGCAGCACAAGTGCTGGCTGACTTTGACCCAGAATGTGGAAAGATAGGTCTACAGCTAAATCTCAACAAAACTATGTTCATGAAAACAAACTAGTTCCAGAGGCCCCATTCACTCTCAATGGAACAAACATCTCTGAATGCAACAGTTATGTGTACCTAGCTCAAGAAGTCAACATGGAAATGGACATTTTGAATGCTCACACTGGCCTGTCTCCACCTCAGGTATTCTCTTGGGGGTTGCAGCTGGCCGGGCGGGCGCCTGGAGTCATGGTATAGCCCCAGGCCTCGGAAGACGGTGGAACTACAACCCAAAGAAGTCCAAGCGGAAGTGGAAGTAAACGGACATTTTGAACTCTCACACTGGCCTGTCTCCCGCCTCAGGTATTCTCCCTGGGGTTGCGGCTGGCCAGGGGGGCAGCTCACGCGCCACTTATTAATACAAAAACTAGGAAATTGAACACCAAGGGAAGGTAATATCCTCAAGAAAAAAAAATACACTAGAGGAATCTATCCCTGAACGCTGCAACACCATGGGGAAACAACGCAGATCCCCAGTTCCAAGAACAGATGAAGAAATCAACCCTGAAGACTCAAAAGAGAATGCAGATGTGCATGATCTCTCTGACAATGAATATAGAGAAGAAATTGGTAGGATGTTTAAGGAGCTCAACGAAAAATGGAGCAGATGTCCAATAAAATACAGAAGAACATAAACGAAGCAGTTGAAAGGGCAGCAATAAATTATGGGAGGAAATGAGAGCAGAAATGAGAACCATGCAAATAGAAATATCACTTAAAAACTACGTAGATGAAATGAAAAACACAATAGGGGCTCTCAACAGTAGGATGACAGCAGCGGAAGAGAGAGTCAGTGAGACTGAAGATGAGCTGCAGAAAGCACTCCGAGAACTACATAAGATAGTAAAAGACCAGAAAATAGATCAGCAATGGAACAGAGAACAATGGGATGAAGCCAGGCGGAACAACATAAGAATCATCAGAGTCCCAGAGGGACAGGAAAGTAACCCCAAGGAGATTAAAACAGTTTAAAACATCCTGGCTGAAAAGTTCCCCAAGTTAAAGGACAAAGGCATGCAGATCCAAGAAGCCCAACATGTACCAGCAAGAAGATACCCCAATAGAAAGACCCCAAGACACATCCTAGTCAAAGTAATGGATGCCATAGACAGAGACATAATTCTTCAGGCAGCAAGATCAAAGAAGGAAATTGTATATAAAGGAGCAGCCATTCGACTTTCAGCAGATGTCTCAGAAGAGACCCTACAAGCCCGAAGGCAGTGGTGGGATATAGTAAAAAAACTCAATGAAATGAATGCCTTAGCAAGAATTCTTTATCCGGATAAACTCTCACTCAGATTTGAAGGACAGATATACAACTTCTTGTATAAACAACAGCTTAGGAACTTTGTAAACTCAAAACCAACCTTAAAAAGAAGGACTGAAAGATCTACTCTAAGACAAGACAAAACCCAAAAGAAAAACCAACCTATACAGAAAGACGGCACAAAATCCCATAACAATAATCTCTCTCAATGTCAATGGTCTAAATGCACCAGTAAAGAGATACAGAGTGGCAAAATGGATCAAAAAATTGAATCCGACATTCTGCTGCCTTCAAGAAACACACCTGAACAATCGGAGCAAAGACAGGCTCAAAATAAAAGGCTGGATAACACCCCTTCACTCAAACAACCATCCAAAAAAGACTGGGGTAGCCATACTGGTATCCGACAACATAGACTTCCGGCTGAAGAAGAGCAGAAGGAACAGTGAAGGTCACTTCTTAATAGTCAAGGGATACATATATCAGGAAGAAATCATGCTATGAAACATATATGCACCCAACAAGGGGCCAGCAAAATACCTAAAATAACTACTAATAGACTTCAAAGAAGACATTGACACAAAACAATTGTAGTTGGAGACTTTAACACTGCTCTATCAACCCTTGGTAGATCAACAACATTGAAACTTACCAAGGAAATACTGGCCCTAAAAGAAGAGATGAAAGAAAAGAGGGCTGGTAGACATATACAGGGCATTTCATCCCAAAAAACTGAATACACTTTCTTCTCCAGTGCACATGGAACATACTCCAAAATAGATCACATGCTGAGCCATAAATCATACCTTTATAAAATCAAGAGGATAGAAATTGTGCCAACTGTTTTTTCAGACCATGAAGCACTGAAAATAGAACTTAATTGTACACAAAAATGGAGACCAATACCAAGTACCTGGAAACTAAACAGCTCACTGCTGAACAACCAGTAAGTCATAAAAGAAATCAAAGAGAAAATCCAAAGATTCTTTTGGAAATAAATGAGACTGAAGACATGAATTACCAGAACTTGTGGGATACAGCGAAAGCAATGTTAAGAGGCAAGTTCATAGATCTTCAAGCATTCATCAGAAAAGAAGAAGAGGTCATCACAAACAGTCTGAATTCACAAATTAAGATAGTAGAGAGTGAGCAACAAAAGGAGCCCAACCCAAGCAGAAAGTAATAATAAAACTTAGAGCAGAAATCAATGAGATGGAATGTCAAAAAACAATCCAGAAGATCAAAGAAAACCAAAAGCCGTTTCTTTGAAAAAATAAACAAGATTGACAAACCACTTGCAAGACTTGTAAGAAAAAGGAAAAGAGAAACCCAAATAAATAGAATTAGAAAGGAAAATGGGGACATCACAGCAGAAACCGCAGACATTCAAAAGATCATCAGATATTACTATGAGAGCCTGTACGCCATGAAACAAGAGAACCTAGAAGAAATGGAAAAATTCCTGAATTCCTATAGCCTCCCAAGTCTGCAACAAGAAGATTTGA
>JAJIBD010030866.1:0-40906 GCA_021461705.1 Cryptotis parvus
AAAGACAAAGCCAAAGCTAAAAGCTGCAGGGGAGCCAAAGCTGAAGGCTGAGGAACCAAAAGGCAAAAGGTAAAGGTGAAGGGCCCAAGTCAGCCCTTATACACCCAGCACCCTAATGAGGTTGCCATGCTGAACAAAGAAACTCTAAACAGAGTGTAGTGCCACACACCCATTGTAGGTATAAACAAAGGTTACACCAAGGACTAATCCCGAGATTATCTCTTATGTAAAACACTGGAGAGAGAGGGGGGGCTAAATAAAGTAAATACATCTAATTTCATGAGCTTCATAAAATCTAGATGGTACCCACAGGGTCCTTATTATTATCTGCACCAGGTGATTCTGAGTATCTTGTTCTCGTACTGAAAAAAGGTCATACCCGCCTGCTTAGAGCAAACTAGTATGGATCCTTCCTAGTCCATTTTATAGTTTTATGTAGCTCTGGTGGTAGTCTCCTTGTAAATTCTAACTGTCCTACGTTATAGTATAAAGAGGAGCCTGCCCAATCTAGAAAACATAGAAATCTTAAGTAGATGTATAAGTCAGAAATTTTCAATCAAGGTGACTTCGTAACTGCCACAACCTCTAGAAGTAGTTTACATAGAAGAGAGATCCATTAGAATGAACATTGGCTTAAATAAGATTAAGTTGGGAGCGAGCAAAACAACAAACTCCCAGAATAGCTAAACATGTCCTCCAACAACTCTCCTTTTTTGTTTACATAAAATATAAAATACAAGTATTCTAAATAATACATACAGAGGAGAGAAACAGAAAAGGAACAATTCTAATTACAAGGTAATATCATATGTTGTCCTAATGTCCTAACTAATTTTGAACGAGTAAAGTCCATAGTAAAATGTTCTGCTGTTTGGTCATAACAGACTACAGCCTGTATTGTCCTAAATTAGTAGAGACAATTTCCCACGAAGTCACATTCTGGAACAAGGTCCAAGAACTTGAAGCAACTGATTCTGGAACAGCAAGTATTGGTGAAGATAGGAATGAGTCTGGAGGAGCAACTATCAGGGACTCGATGTAATATCAGGAAGGACTGGATCAGGTTTCAGGAGCACTGGAACAAACTTAAGCACTGGAATAGGTCTCTGAACAGCTGTACAGGCATTTCAAGGCATCTTCAGCAAGGGAACACTGGCACCGGTAAACTACCTCATAACTTAATTCCTAGGTGAAAAAAACACTCTTGAAATTAATCACAAATAGAGACAAGAGGAAGGAATCAAGTTTGGGATGGAGAGAAGAATATAAAGAAGCTCCAACTGAGCAGGAGGAATAAGTATGAGAGTCTTGATGATTTTAAAATTGATAATCTAGTGGATCAGCAGGGAGCTGATGAATGTAAAGTAGAGGCTTTGTAGTGCCGTAAATTGAGAAGGTAGAAGTTGAGACATAACATAGACACAATATTAATCACAAACATACTGGCCACCATGCGCTACAAGACACACCTTAGAAAGAAAACATAAGGAAAAACTTTTTTGCAAATTATTAAGTTTTTGTATGAATACTGTTCACTCGTAAGGAATCTCGGGTATTGAGGTTGTACAGCAAAGTTTACTGCATTCCACCATCTTAGCCAGAACAGAATCATTAGAAAACTTTTTACTTCCATTGATTTGGAAAATTTTTTTTAGTGATCAGATGTTCAAAGCCTCGAACATCATAGAAGGAAAGCAGCAGCAAGTTCTTTTCCTATAAATCTCTGAACAAAAGCATTAAAAAACTTTTTATTAGTTGTTAGCAGATTGATATTGATCACTATACTTGAGTTCACCCTTTTTTTCTCCTTTTTTATTTTTTTTTATTATTTTTAAATTTTTTTAACCTGTAAACAGAACATTAGAAAACCCATTAAGTTTTAAAACCTTGATACTGAATATCATACACGGAATCTGTTTCATTTCTCTTCAAACATCAGAACACTTCATTAGTCATTTCTATACGTAAAACCTTAGAAAATTCTTACAAAATATCTTCTCCTTGAGAGTTATTCGCTGATGCTCTCTCTCACCTTAAAACATTTCAAAAGCAGCAAGGAAACATAAAGACACACATTAAACACTTAGGAAATATATTGTTTATGGTACCTTCTTTGAGGGCTATTTAGGTGCCTTAACCTTTTAAACTCGCTCCAAGGCAGGTTTTTTTTTTTTTTTTGAAGAAAGGGTTATCTCCAGCTAAAGCATATCAACAGGCTGCAATGGAAGGTTATTTTTATTAAAGATGAACCAAGATCAACAGGCTGGAAAGCAAAATTATTGTTATTAAAGATGGACCATGACCAACAGGCTGCAAAGCAAGATTATCATTAACTAATCCGTGAGATTTCAAACAGCAGCTTGCAATTTAAAAATTAGGCGATTTATAGTGAAAAAAATTAGGTGTTTTTAGACCGGTATTGAAAGAAATGAGGTTTTTAGACCTTCCATCCATTTATAATCAATTTTTACTTAGGTGAATTGATTGGTTATTGAGTTTGTCAGTGTTATCCAGTGGCCTCCTTAAGACAAATTTAAGGTGAAAATGGTAAAGATATCTGTCTTTTGTTGTTTCAACAACCGATTCTGGAAAGTTTTTTGAGCACGTTTAATAATTTGTCATTAGCCATAACATTTACTATAAATCATTCGCCAAAACTATCCATTTGCAGAAGTCATTTGCCATAAATATCCAATCACAGAACTTAATTGTCTGCTAACTCCAGTCATGTGGGACTGAGCACAGACAAATAAAAGGCGGATAATTTAGTCTGGTTTGTTTCTATGGAAAGTATGGTGCACATGAAAGTGGCAGGCAACCGTAGATAGAGCCAAAAGCTCTTTCCAGCTGAATTAAATAATGATGCCACCAAGAAATTGACCCTTCATACCTTAAACCAAAGGTCTGGGAAAGCCTCTACTTTAAACTTAATAACTTGCTCACCAAAACTTGCACTCATCTCCTGTTGGGAGTGGTGCAGTTTTATCACAAAAAATAAGAGTTAGCACCAGAAAAGGCCAAAACAAAAGTAGTCATGAGGAATGTTGTGAAGTTCCCAGAGCTTTGCTCTTGGACTATTATTAAATTGAGAACAGGAGGAACAACGACTTTTGAGGCCTGGGCAGGCTAGGGGAATTCTGTTCCTCCTTGGTCCTCATCAGAGGTTGTAAGAGCTCTGGGGAAACCTTCAAACCGAGCATCACTTTCCATTAGAGGGGCGTCTTCGCCTCGGAGGTATTAACTCCGGAAAGATTTTCGGTTGAGAGTCTGCCTCCTCTGGATGCTTCTTTTCTTTCTCTAGGTTATCGCAAGCCTTAAAATCTGTTTGCTAGATTTAATGTCATGACTCCCTGAAAGACAAGCAGGAGTTACAAAGCTATGACTACAGCTATCACCTGAAAAAGCAGGTGAAGCTAGAACAAAGAAAAAACTTCCGAGAAGTAACCCATTTTAACTCACAGTTTAAGTCCTCCCAGCTTCAGGAAAAGTTCACCAGTAACTTGGTGAGACCCTCCAGATGTGGAGATGCCCACCCAGGGACGCCAAATGTCGGGAACGCCGCTGGTCCTCGACAGTGTCATGGACAGAGGTTGTCTTCTACCTCCGAGGACTGGAGAACAGATGAAACCACACGAGTCCGGTGCAGTTCCCAAAATGGCTTTTAATAGTACAAAAAGCTCGTCCACAGCACTCCAATATAATGAGCAAACTTTAGCTCTGGTCCGAACTTAGACCCCAACAAAAGAGCTCTAAGTCTCCCACCAAAAGAGAGAGGATCTCACCCGAGCTGAGTCCTACCTAGAAGAAGGAGCAAAGGCCCAAGAGCAAAAGGCCAGTGCCGCAGAGCCAAAAGCTGGAAGGCTGAGGAACCAAAAGGCAAGGTAAAGGTGAAGGGGCCTCAAGTCAGCCCCTTATATACACCAAGTAATCCACCGAGGTTGTCATGCCAACATAGAACCCTAAACAGAGTGTAGTGCCACACCCCATTGTAGGTATAAACAAAGGTTACACCAAGGACTAATCCCGAGATTATCTCTTATGTAAAAACACTGGAGAGAGAAGGGGCTGATATAAAGTAATACATCTTTACTTCATGAGCTTCATGTAATCTAGATGGTACCCACAAGGACCTTATTATTATCTGCACTAGGGTGATTCTGAGTATCTTGTTCTCATGTACTGAAAGGGTCATACCCGCCTGCTTAGAGCAAACTAGTATGATCCTTCCTATAGTCTACCTTTAGTCTCAGCGTAGCCAGGGTGGTAGCCCCTGGAAAATTCTAATTGTCCCAATGTTGGGGCAGTGGGTATAAAGAGGAGCTCTGCCCAATCTAGAAAACATAGAAATCTTAGTAGATGTATAAGTCAGAAGTTATTTAATCAAGGTGACTTCTCTAACTGCCACACCCTCTAGAAGTGATTACATAGAAGAGAGACCTCATTAGAATGAACATTGGCTTAAATAAGATTAAGCTGGGAGTGAGCAAACAAAAAAAAACCCCCAGATTAGCTAAACATGTCCTCCAACAACGGTGACATAAAATGTGTCATGAATTACCAAACTATAGGCTTCAGGGGGGAATGGAGGGATCGACTAAAACAAACAGATTAGTAAAACTTAAATGATTGTTGAAACCTAGGGAAATCTATTCTGGAAAACTCAGTACCAGATCATGGTGGTGGAACAGAAGACCAAATATTTTTTAACTTCCAGAATTAGAGAACAGTAGCACCTGTCTGTTTATGTGAAATATTTGTTATATACAAGTACTTATGTTAATGAAATGAGAGGAACTACTGTATTTTGTCTTTTCAAATTTCAAATTTGAAAAGACAAAAGCTTCAAATTTTCTTTTTCCTGAGCTTATTCTGAAAAGCCACTTTTCTGTTCCTTGGGAAGTCTGAATACTGAAAGCTTCCCTTTATAAACTATGAACAAACAGAGCTTGATGCATTGAAACATCCTTAGGTTGGATGAAATGACTTAGTAACTCAGAGGAGCATACGATCCTCTGCCAACAGTTGCCACTGAACCTAAACTTTCTGACTAGCTACTGTAACTTTATCCTTACCAACTTTTTGGTTTCTAAAATACTCAAATCACAGGATGTCAAAGTATAGGAATATATAAAGGCTTTTCAAAATAAGACAAAATGAAATTACAGAATAAATATCTGCGTAGATATCATTTAAGAACAGAAGTACTTTTAAAGAATTTGGAGTTATTTATAATGTGAAAGTGATAATATAGAAAGAGCTCCACAAATCAATAAAAGTGAATACTCCAAATGCATATAGGACACAAAATCAATTGAGAGAAATATAAATGACCGATAAACATAAAATTCAACCTCAATAATAACAATGGTCGTAAATTAAGACAAGGAATTATTGTGTTTGCTCTATCAAACTGATCGAATGTTTTCAATGATACAAAGTATTTTTTTTGGAAGCAGTAATAAAATTGGTTCAACATTTCTGAAGGTCAACTTAGCAATTTTTTATATCACCATTTTGAAACAAAAAATAATAATGGAAGCAACCCAAAAGAAATAAGTATAGAAAGTCCAAACTAGTGGTGTGTTTATAATTCAAAAATTGAAAAATGACATTGACAACCCAAAATAGGAATTGTTAAACAAAATATAACAATAAAATAGAACACAATATTATCACTAAAGCTATTCAGATAAATATGCAATGACTCAGAAATTTGCTTGTACTATGCTGCTAAGTTGAAAATGGAATTATTAAGGCAATATTATTATATGTGCATGAGAAATGATATGTAATATTTAGTAATAAACATACTATGAAAAGTCAACAGTACCCTCATGGAACTGTACTTTTATATTGTCTTCTTATTATTAGTCAATACTCTTAAGTTTTTACAGAGACCACATAATGAGAAACACTATTTTTCAAGAATGAAAAAGAAAGAACTTTCAAACACTAACTTCGCTTTTCCACTGTGCTCAATTGTTCTTCACCTAGTCTGGGTTTATTGTATCCTATTTGCTCACTGATGGAACATAGAAGAAAACCACAGCCCCTGCTATTTCTACCCTGGCCCCACCGAGAGCCCCAGGGGGGACTTTAGCTGCTGCAGGTCACTAGATGTAGAAAGTCGTTATCACCTAGTTGCTATACTTAGCATTTCCCTTCACCTTACAGCTGTTCTGTCAGGACCTGTCCTCTCTTTACCCCCTACTAAAACTAAAACCCAACCACATGAAGCCTCCTTGACCTTATCTTTTATTTCTGTTTCACTTACTTTATTCCCTACAGGTCACTTTTTATTTTATTCATTTATTTTTTATTATTGAATCACTGTAAGACACACAGCAGCAAAGCTGTTCTTGATCAGGTTTCAGTCATACAAAGTTCCAACACTCATCCATCCACTGGTGTATATTTCCCCACCACCATGTCCCTTAGAACCCTTCTGCTCGCCATACTGCCTTTATGGCAGGCAATTTTCTCTCTCTCATCTCTCTGTCTCTCTGTCTCTCTCTCTGTCTCTCTCTGAATACAGATACTGAGAGGCAATCATATTTGGCCCTTTTAGCCATTTTCAGCATTCATCTCTCATCCAGAGTCAATCATTTCCAACCATCATTGTCTACTGACCAAAGGCTCTCCTTCCAGGCAAATCCTGATTGTATATATGTATATGTGGATACTATTTTCAGAGCATGTGAATTGTGGAGTCTTGGATAGTGACCTATTTGTAAGTAATACGATCCAATTGGTGAATGTAGTAATGGAACTATGTACAAAGTATCTCATGTCCCCCATAGGTGCAACTAAATATTCCTTAACAGTCACTAGAGAGAAGTCCACAAAGTGTCTACTGTTGCAGGACTCCTAAGGGCCGCTGCATCTGCTCTGGATTGCCTCCCGCAGATCACTCAGATAAGGGGGTAGTCTAAATGTGGCAGTTTATCCGACCATGTATGCTGTAACTAGCTGGTATAAATATCCCCCATGCTATCACAATCATCGTGGGACTAGCTTAGATCTTACCAGCATATTAGCCTGGCCACGTAAGGACATCCAATAATTAGACCAGAGAGAAATGCTGTTTGCTTCCAAAACAAACAAGCATGGCCCCTGATAAAAATATAAAACCACAATGAAGTAGAGGAGACTTGTGAAGGCTTGGAGAAATATTTAACTGGCATTGGTGTTGGATCTTTGGTACAGTGACATGCCATCTCAGAAACCCCTTCTCTACATTTCCAAAGGCATTCCCGCTCAAAACATTAGCACAGTAAAGGCCCTAGGTGAGATGCAGGAGGGACTACCTGAGGGCATTGGACCCTCCCTGCTTTCCATAACAATGGGAAGGAAGGTCTGAGTTGCTGGGGGTATAAACTTGCCGGTTCCCGCCTCCAGGGCTTCTTCTCCCGTGGAATCTCGCCTTGTAACGTTTTTTTCCCTGGAAGTTATACACGTGGTGGGCCATCTTGGCCTACACGCGGCTGGGGTTCTAGCCTGGAATCCTAAGCATCGGGTTTTTCCTTTTGCTGATTTGTATGCCTGAACCTGTGATAAGTAAAGTCCTTAAAACTCCTCATCGGATCCCTGTGTTCATCCATTCCGCCGGGCTTCGAGGTAGAAGGGAACTCCCCCACTGTCGGGGACCCCGCGGAGCGCCCGATCATCTACTTAGAGTATTAATAGATATTCTAATGAAAAATTTCCCTAAAACTTGAGGCAAACTAGGTGAAGCAGAGCTAAACACACTCCGCTTTGTTCTCGCTTGTTTGCTTTAGGATCACAGTCAGACAATCTATGTTTCAATCATATGAGAAAAGATAACGCAAACAGAACTAAGAAAGAAACAAAATAAAAACAAGTTCAGACTATAACAACAAAAACGTGATTACCAGAAGGGAGAGGAAGTGGAGGTGAAATGGCAGGATAACTCAGTTGTTTAGTGAAAGATAAAGTTGAACCTTTGGTGATGAACATAACACATAAGAATTTTATTCCAATGATGTATGTCTGAAATCTATATAATACTATAAATCAATGTTCAATTATTTCAAAAAGGCAACCAACTACCTAATAAATATGGAAAAATAAAACAGTAGTGTTATAAGTAAAAGCTACATGAGATAGGGTATAAGAAATTAAACAAGAGTGACCTTAAGCTACAGTCTAATTATTCTAGGGGAGAAAACATTTATTAGAATGAGAAATCCTGCTGTCATTTAAAATTGTAGATAAGAAGAGACACAGCCAAAAGTGCTATGGGAGTTTCATACGCAAAGGAACACCCAGACAAAAAAAGAACCCTTGAGAAATATATGTGTGCCTCTCAGAGAATCCACAGGTACAAAGCACCATCCAGAAATTCATCTACCAACGAACCTGTTGGCACTCCACAATTCCTATGTCAGAAAAGCATACCAATGAAAAATGAGATCAAGGTGAGATAACAGTATGGTTGAAGAAATAAGTCTGCTAGGCAATGCAGACTTCTCTGTATTATAGAAGATAATTCATCAGAATAGAGCCAGAACGACCGCTTAGTTACATAAACTCAAGGCGATTGATGGTCCCTAAGTGGTGAGGATAAAGTGTACTAGGAATGACATGTTTCTTCTATGTACCTTATGGATTCAGGTCTGATATTGAGACCCAAATCCATTTCGAGTTGGCTTTTTGTGCATTGGCATCAGGGAACATGAGGCATATTTAAAGACTAAATATCACTGATCAAGCAAGTGGAACCAAAGATAAACAAATGGGACAATATTAAATTATAAAGCTTCTGCAATTCGAAGGAAACCAAGACCAGAATACAAAGATAGCCCACAAACAGGGAGACCTATTTTCCCACCAATCATCTGATGAAGGGTTAATATCCAAAATATGTAAGCAGTGATAGAACTTTACAAGAAAAAAAATCATCCAATGCCATCAAAAAATAGGAAGAGATATGAACAGAAACTTCTCAAAGAGAAATTCAAATGACCAAAAGGGAAATGGAAAAAATGCACTATATCACTGAACATCAGGGAAATGCAAATCAAAACAACAATGAGATATCAACTCAAACCAGAGACTGGCACTCATCACAAAGAACAACCGAGTTGTGTGAAGAAGGGATCCTCATTCACTAGCTGGTGGGAATATAGACTTGTCCTTTTTTGAAAACAATATGGACCCTCCTTAAAGCCTAGATGAAATCATGAAGTTTGTTGATATATGTAGCATTCTGAGTGAAATGGGTCAAAGTGAGAGAGACACACACACACAATGATCGTACTTATTTGTAAGATATAGAGAAACATAGTGAGAAAATACACAAAGACAATAGAAACAAAAGCCAGATGGACTGGTCCTTGATAGAAAACTTGCCACAATGGATGGAGGGTGATTAGGTCAGAAACGAGACCATTCTGACAATGATAATGGGAAGAGATCACTCTGGACAAGAATTAATGCTAAAAGGAGGCAAAGTTCTATACATGATAGCCTTATAGTAACACTATAATAAACCACAGTACCTAAAAAAAAAAAAAACTCTACCATTGAGGTAGGCTGGAGTGGTAAGACAGAAACTGAGAACACTGGGGGGAGATAAGGGACATTGATAAAGATACAAGTGGTTGAACACTGCACGTCTGAAACAGTCATGAACAGCTTTGTAACTTTTGTATCTCATGCTGATTCCATAATAATAAATTAATAATTAATAAATTCATGAATGAATAAATAAATAAATACTCCCTACGTAAAATAGAAAAAATTTTGATGACCTCTGCTCTAGAGTAAGAGACCTACTGATTCTGATGTGATATTTCAGCCAAACGAAGGTATATCTATAAACGTTCAGATCACTTGACCACTTGACATCCGCTATTCATTGATTTGCTTGAGCAGGCACCAGTAATGTTTCATAACGATTTTAGCTCCTCACAAAATTACGTGATTCATATGAGATGAATGGATCAGACAACAGTGGGTCTAAAAGACAGTGATTGCTTATATTTGAGTCATGAGAAGCCATAATTTTGATGAGCAGATAATTTATTTGGATAGTGGGGGGCAAGAACTGACCCAGCAATAAGGCAAACATGGGATGCCCGCATTAGCAATAGGGCCTCCCACATGCAAATCATACACCCCAATCCTTTGATCTCTGATAACTTGATAGATCTTATAACAACACATAGCCACATTAGATTGATGCAACTGTGCCCATGAAAGTCAGTTTAGTCATCTTTAATAAGTCTTTTCTACCTTTTTCTTAACATTCCTGGTTCCAGAATATTTTCCAAAGCCAAAGGCAAAAACTAAAAGCAAGTAGATCTTATCTATATGGTACCGCCCTTATTCAAATATCAAGAATGATTAAAGCCATGGAACTGGTCTCTGTAGAATTCTGTCTCAAGGCTTGATTCTGTGAGAATTCCAAAGTAAATATCGATACAGGGCTTATATACACAAATACCAAGTTATAATGATGTGCACCTGGATAATGTAATAAACCAAACAAGCAGGCAAACATGTAGGAAGGCAAGCAGGCAAGCAAGCAATCACTACTGGCTCAAAGACCAAGCTTTCTTATAGGTCAGGGACAGCAGAGTTGAAATAAAGCAAACGGCCCTCAATTGTTCTTATTCAAGATCATCTTGCACTTTGAACACAGTTACAATAACCAAAATAAGGAAGTGAAGTCTAGGGTTAGGATCAAAACACAGACTTCTTGGGCTGCCTAGCCTTGTCTTATCTTAACAACTATGTTGATTTTGTTTCTGTATCTGAATAGAAATCCTTGACAACATTTGAAAAAGAAAAATGAAGGTAACAGGTTGATGAGCACTGCCTTGATCAGTCAGCGTCTAATTCCTGTGGGGTCTCTTCCATCTATGCCGTGTATTGACTAATAAGCACCCCCTCCTGTCACATGCAGTGGCTTTCGTGCATCACAGAGTTATTTGCAAGTTAATATATATTAAAATCACATATGCCCACACACATTACTTCTGTGTGTCAGGGGGACCTCAAGAGATAATACATCCATCTTCATTTGTGACAGTATATGCACCCATAGTTCATAAATGGTGATAAATGAATTGTCACACCATCCCAATGGTATAATACACTTATCCCCTATTCTTGCCATGTTAATACATGTTCATTTCAGCACCAGTCAAATCTTTAAAATGAGTGATCTAACATCTGCCTCCTATTGGTAACCACCAAAGAATGCTAATTCACTTCTCAGCACCCAGAATGATGTGATTAGTATGTAAATCAACAGAACAGAAAACCAAAAAGTGATAATCATAACTTCAACTCATTACGCTTGATATGCTAAGACAAAACGAGATGGAAAATGTTTATTTCATTTGTATTTTAGTCAGTTCGAGAAAAGAGAGCCCTTGGCACCTGACCCACCTAACACTTGGACCAACACAATGGAAAAGGAAGAAAAAGTGGGGACGACAGTCCAGGTTGATGAATGTGCCTGTGAAGTGTTGTTCAACCAGACTAATTGATGTGTTTATCACTTTAGCATCTGCCTTGTACTGAGTGATTATTCATTAATAATTACTATCCCGCCTCTCTTTATACAGCCAACTCTCAATTTTTTTCAGAAACTAATGGTAGTTTGAATCCTAATTCTGTCCATAAAAGAGTATAACACACCTACTCTGTGAGCCATGTCACACCCCTTCAGCACCTACACTCAGTGAGCACTGGTGAGAGGAAACACAACCTGGGGACACTAAGACCCAGCACTGCAAGGAAACTTAGGTGTCCCAGCTCCACGCCACCCTCGATTGTCTCTTGCATCTGTCCTCCCACCTCTTGGCTTCTGTCCGCCACACCCCCTTAGTTCATTTTTCCCATTTTTTCCTTTTTCTTAGTTTTTTCCATCTCCTCTCTCTCCCCCTCCCTCCCTCCCTCTCTCTCTCATTCTTTCTTCTCTCTCTCTCTGCACCCCCAGTGTATCACATGCAAGGCCTGTGAGTTACTTTCTGACTTTCCTTACTCCTTCTTTATATCCATTAGAGCTTTCCACTTGTTTTTGGTTATAAATTTATATGTAGGACTAAATAAACAAAATAAATAAATGGCTAATGTAAGGTGTTCATTATTTCTCACTCTTAATAGTTTTTAAATTTTAAAATAGTTTCAACATTTTCCTAACTCGTACCCTACAGATCAAAAAAAAAATTAATCATACACCATAGAAACAAGCTGTATGTATGCATATAGGAATATCCTAAATCGTTAAATATATTTAACTGATACCAAAAGAAGACCAAAATTGAAATAGAGGGAAGGAGGGATAGTACAGTCAGCAGCGTGCTTGCTTTACACTTGGCTGACCTAGGTACGATCCATGGCACTCCATATAATCGCCCAAGTCTCACCAGGAGTGATCCCTGAATGCAGAGCTGGAGTAAACCCTGAGCACCATCAAGTGTGGCTCCCCGAAAACTGGAACAATCTAATTCCTTTCTTATCTCATACACCAGCATGGAGACCACAGACCCAGATGTTACACCACTCATCCTGAAGAGTTTGAATTGCCACTCTGGGTGGTATCTTGTGAACAAACCCTTGACATGCTCCTCTTGGCTTGAATTCCTTAGACATTTCATAGTTTTTTGTTGGTCCCTTGCTTGTGTGAGACCTGCATGCCAAGACAGTGCTCTCTTTTTTGTAAGGACTAGGAGTAAATAAGATTCTAACTATGTGCATCTATATCTGAACTAAAAATGAACATTCTTTTCAAGTATCTATCTGGAACTAATGGATTGCCCTGGCATGCAGCCGAGGCCAACCTGAGGGTTCAGTCAAAAACAAACAAAGAACAGGTGAGTCTTCTCCTAGGGTCATCTCTGGGCTGCTGTCTGCATAGCTCTTGGAGAAAAGAATGCTGGAGGAAAACATGGAACTGACAACGTTGGTGATTTATAATCTCTCATTCCCATAAAATGACTCTCGTTATTCTTGGGAGTTTAGACTCCGAAGCGAGCTGTAATGGGCCACTGGGCTAAAAATGAAGTGCAGATTTATTTCTCTAATCACCACCAGGCAAACCCTTCCCTGGGAAATAACTATCTTGGCTTTTAAAGTGTTAGGATACCTTTAGAATGCTGGAGATTTATCTTTAGGATGGAGTGCTGGTGTTGCTCTGGGAAACTCTAACTATTTGAGTTGTAGCTGTCCCCTTTGGTGTGCTGGAGATGCTGGAACGGCCACTGAGATGGGAGTTCTGCTTCCCTTCTCGGCCCAATCTGAGAAAATTTTACACCTGAGAGACAATAAGTAAACAGCAATTATGGGAACATCAAACACTAAACTCAGAGACTCCCTGATACAGCTGCTGTCCAGGAAACCAAGAAGGTTTGACCTCAGTGTTAATGTAAATTATGGAATTAAATTTGACTCCTGGATTTTAAGAGGTTTCAGTTAAGGCTTCCTGTAGATTTCTATGTATTTGAACTGGAACAGCACTGTTTCTGAGATGGCCTCTGGTTCAGGCTTTGGAATTCCTTTTTATCTTCATATTGGCTACCACTTTATTTTATTTGCCTGCCTTTTAATTTTTTAACTTTTTTTTACTATATCACCTTGAGATATACAGTTACAAAGATGTTCATGTTTGGGTTTCAGTCATGCAGTGTTCCAGCGCCCATCCCTCCACCAGTGCCCATTTCCCACCATCAATGTCCCCAATTCCCTCCCCCTCCCCTAGCTTTTCTCTATGGCAGGTTCTTTATCTCTTTTCTCTCTTTCTCTTTCTTTCTAATTTAGTTTTAAAATTTTATTGTAACACCATGAGATAGACATTTACAAAGCTGTTCAATTGGGTTTCAGTAATACAGTGTTCCAGCACCCATCCCTCCACCAAAAAAAAAAAAAATTTGACTCCTGGGTAAAGACTCACCCTCCCTGTCTTGACCCATATATACTTGTGGGGTAAAGTCATGTGCTCCACTAAACAAAGAATTGATGAAAATATTCTGATGATTATCTGACTATAAGTCTTGAATGCAGATACGTAGAGATAGATAGATAGATAGATAGATAGATAGATAGATAGATAGATAGATAGATAGATAGATAGATAGATAGATAGATAGATAGATAGATAGATAGATAGATAGATAGATAGATAGATAGATAGATAGATAGATAGATAGAGATAGATGATATGTACATACATACATGTAGACATATGCAGAAAATTACAATAAATAACTAAAAAATAAGAACCACAGGATCCTTAGGGTACTTCTAACTCAACATAATTTTGTAACACTGTCATTACTCTGCCACACAAGTGATCGAACAACCCGGCCACTCTCACTAATGCCTCTGGGCAGACAGCATAACCCATAAAAATAACTTAGTGCCTACATGCCTCTGTAGAGTGCCTACAGCCTTGTCCTCACTTCTACCTGCTACCTCTATATAATGAACCTTCCCAAAGTCTCTTGACTTTACATATCCAAGAGCAGTTTGAGCAGTGTCTGGAACTAAAAACTTATAAATATTCACTCATGAAATTACCCTGGTCTTTAGAGATTCCATTCAAGATTAGAGCATTTAAAATTGGAAAGATTCTGAAAGAACATTAACAACCCCCCAAATTTCTTTTAAAAAAATAATGAAAGCTAGGTCTGACTACCCCAGCAGTCAGAAGCAGAGTGGGGATGAAATTTAGTTCTTCTAGCTCTCATGATACCCCCTTAAAATAAGGAATCCAATATCCTGAATAATGACATAAGAAGAAAGATACTTATTTGATTTGAATGGGTCAAAGGTGTAGTAAGCAGGTCAGAAACTGTTACCAACATCTATGGCAGTAAGCTCATAATGAGATCCACTGCCAGTATTCTCTGGAAATGTCCTCTTCTCTTACTGACCAATTAATTTTTAAATGATTTATGATGATTCTTTAAAAAGTGCTTTTCTTGCAAGAAGAATTAATATGCTAGACTTAAAATATTTGCACTAATTACTAAGGTTCAAAGTGGCATTGTGCAGAGACATTAATCAGAGAGCTTGGGGAATGGGAATATATTTGACAACATGAAGCTCTAATCAAAATATTGAGAAAGGTACACACAGTTGCTAGGAAATTGCATATTGGTATAAGGAGAACATTGTCCCTTAAATCTAGAGTATGAGGTCAAAGATAACTAACAATAACAACCACAATATCCACTTTACTCAGCTACTCTGAAGGACTTTAAAGTACACAAAAGTCGGCTCTGAATAATGGTAGATATGATTATCTCAGAAAAGTGAGATAGCCATGTCCACCTGCCCACATACCAAATTCCACAGGATGGATATGTCATTCCCAACATTCTCCCTTCTGAAATCCGACATGCCATTTTGTCGGCAAAGAAAGGAACAGCACCAGGCCCAGTCAAGATCAGACCCGAACACCTAAAGAATCTGCCATCAGTACTCATTAATACACTAGCTTGGCTCTTCACACACTACTTATATGAATGTAAGATACCAACTCAATGGAAAACCAGCAGGACAGTTCTACTGTTCAAGAAGGGAGACACTCACGACATTGGCAACTATCACCCCATCTGCCTGTTGTCTGTCATCCACAAGCTGTTCACTCGAGTCATCCTAAACAGGATTGGTAGAACATTAGATGAAGGACAACCATGCGAGCAAGCTGGCTTCTGAAAAGGATTCAGCACAATCGACCATATCCACATGATAACCAAGCTCATTGAGGTTTGTAAGGAGTTCAAGATGCCACTCTGTCCCACATTCATTGATTTTAAAAAGCCTTTGATTCTGTGGAAACTGAAGCAGTCATCAAAGCCCTAGCCAAACAGGGCTTTCAAACCCAATACATAAAGATCCTTCATGAGCTATATTATGGTTTTACCACCAGGATCTCACCATCCTACAAGGAAGTGATCATCGATGTCAAAAGAGGGGTTCGGCAGGGTGATACCATTTCACCAAAACTCTTCAGCTCCACTGTGGAGAATGTCATGCGACAATTAGAATGGGAAGGAATGGGAGTGAAGATAGAGGGCTAGCAACTACAACACCTACGCTTCACTGATGACATCGTTCTAATAACACCAAACATCAGCCAAGAGGCACAAATGATGGCTGACTTTGACCAAGAATGTGGAAAGATAGGTCTACAAACCGCAAGTAAATGGTCATTTTGAACTCTCACATCGGCCTGACTCCACCTCAGGTAACCTACCTCCCTGGGGTGTGCGGCTGGCCGGGCAGGCGCCTAGGGCCGTGGTAGAGCCCCAGGTCTCGGCAGAAGGTGGAACTACAACCCCCAGAAGTCCGAGCGGAACCGGAAGTAAACGGTCATTTTGAACTCTCACACTGGCCTGACTCCACCTCAGGTAACCTACCTCCCTGGGGTGTGCGGCTGGCCGGGGGGCGGGCGCCTGGGGCCGTGGTAGAGCCCCAGGTCTCGGCAGAAGGTGGAACTACAACCCCCCAGAAGTCCGAGCGGAACCGGAAGTAAACTGTCATTTTGAACTCTCACACCGCCTGACTCCACCTCAAGTAACCTACCTCCCTGGGGTGTGCGGGCTGGCCAGGCGGGCGCCTGGGGCCATGGTAGAGCCCCAGGACTCGGCAGAAGGTGGAACTACAACCCCCAGAAGTCCGAGCGGAACCGGAAGTAAACTGTCATTTTGAACTCTCACACCGGCCTGACTCCACCTCAGGTAACCTACCTCCCAGGGGTGTGCGGCTGGCCTGGCGGGCACGCTAACGCGGCCGCTTATTAATAGAAAAACTAGGAAATTCATAGGAAATTCAACACCAAGGGAAGGTAATACCCTCAAGAAAAAAGAAACAGTACACCAGAGGAATCTATCCCTGAACACCACAACACCATGGGGGAAACAACGCAGATCCCCAGCTCGAAGAACAGATGAAGGAATCGACCCTGAAGACTCAAAAAAGAATACAGATGTGCATAATCTCTTTGACAATGAAATCAGAGAAGAAATTGGTAGGATGTTTAAGGAGCGCAACGAAAAAAATTGAGCAGATGTCCAATAAAATACAGGAGAACATAAACGAAGCAGTTGAAAGGGCTGTCAATAAACTACGGGAGGAAATGAGAGCAGAAATGAGAACCATGCAAATAGAAATATCATTACTTAAAAACTCAGTAGACGAAATGAAAATCGCCCTACTATTCAATCGGGGCTCTGAATAGTAGGATGACAGCAGCGAAGAGAGAATCAGTGAGACTGAAGATGAGCTGCAGAAAGCACTCAGAGATCTACATAAGGTGGAAAAAGACCGGATAATGGATCAGCAATGAAACAGAGAACAATGGGATGAAGCCAGGTGGAACAACATAAGAATCATAGGAGTCCCAGAGGGACAGGAAAGTAACCCCAAGGAAATTAAAACAGTTAAAAACATCCTGGCTGAAAAGTTCCCCGAGTTAAAGGACGAAGGCATCCAGATCCAAGAAGCCCGACACGTACCAGCAAGAAGAGACCCCAATAGAAAGACCCCAAGACATATTCTAGTCAAAGTAATGGATGCCATAGACAGAGACAGAATTCTTCAGGCAGCAAGATCAAAGAAGGAAATTGTATACAAAGGAGCATCCATTCGACTTTCAGCAGACTTCTCAGAAGACACCCTCCAAGCCCGAAGGCAGTGGTGGGATATAGTAAAAAAACTTAATGAAATGAATGCCTCAGCAAGAATTCTTTATCCAGCTAAACTCTCACTCAGATTTGAAGGACAGATATACAACTTCTTGGATAAACAACAGCTTAGGAACTTTGTAAAATCAAAACCAACCTTAAAAGAAGGACTGAAAGATCTACTATAAGACGAGACATAACCCAAAAGAACAACCAACCTATTAAAAAAGATGGCACAAAATCCCATGACAATAATCTCTCTCAATGTCAATGGTCTAAATGCACCAGTTAAGAGACACAGAGTGGCAAAATGGATCAAAAAATTGAATCCGACATTCTGCTGCCTGCAAGAAACACACCTGAACAATCGGAGCAAAGACAGGCTCAAAATAAAAGGCTGGAAAACAATCCTTCACTCAAACAACCCATCCAAAAAGGCTGGGGTAGCCATACTGGTATCTGACAACATAGACTTCAGGCTGAAGAAGGTCAGAAGGGACAGTGAAGGTCACTTCTTAATAGTCAAGGGATGCATATATCAGGAAGAAATCACGCTATTAAACATATATGCACCCAACGAGGGGCCAGCAAAATACCTAAAACAACTACTAATAGACTTCAAAGAAGGCATTGACAGCAACACAATTGTAGTTGGAGACTTCAACACTGCTCTATCAACCCTGGACAGATCAACAAGATTGAAACTTACCAAGGAAATACTGGCCCTTAAAGAAGAGATGGAAGAAAGAGGGCTGGTAGACATATACAGGGCATTTCATCCCCAAAAAGCTGAATACACTTTCTTCTCCAGTACACATGGAACATACTCCAAAATAGATCACATGCTGAGCCATAAATCATACCTCCATAAAATCAAGAAGATAGAAATTGTGCCAACTATTTTTTCAGACCATGAGGCACTGAAAATAGAAGTTAATTGTACACAAAAACGGAGACCAATACCAAGTACCTGGAAACTAAACAGCTCACTGCTGAACAACCAGCAAGTCATAAAAGAAATCAAAGAGGAAATCCAAAGATTCCTGGAAACAAATGAAATTGAAGACACGAATTACCAGAACTTGTGGGATACAGCGAAAGCAGTGTTAGGAGGCAAGTTCATAGCTCTTCAAGCATTCATCAGAAAAGAAGAAAAGGCCATCATAAACAGTCTGACTTCACAACTTAAGATCTTAGAGAGTGATCAACAAAAGGAGCCCAACCCAAGCAGAAAGAAAGAAATAATAAAACTTAGAGCAGAAATCAATGAGATGGAATGTCAAAAACAATCCAGAAGATCAACGAAACCAAAAGCTGGTTCTTTGAAAAAATAAACAAGATTGAGTTCCGACCTCTGTTGCTATTCCGAAAACAGGGACGCTGTCTTGTTTGCCAAAGCATCGAAAATCAGATGGGCTGGACGTGTAATGCAAATTGGAGATGACCCTGGAACAGAGCCGTTACCAACTGGATCCCATGGGATATCAAAAGGTCAAGTGGCCGCCCACCTACAAGATGGTCAGACTTCTTTGTCAAGACTCTAAACAAACAGTTTGAGGCTCTTCGCATTCCTGAAACAACCAGATGCCATTGGGCTACACTGGCACGTGATAGGGTCAAATGAAAATATTACTTGTGCCTGCTTGAGCAAATCAATGAATAACGGAATGTCCAGTGATCAAGTGATGATTATCTAACCCTACCTTTCTTCTCTACTTCCACAAAAATTTTCTTCTACCCATCCACACTCACCTACTTTCTGCTCTTCAAATCTACCAGATCTCTAGAAGTACAAAACTGCTGTTTCTTCTGCCTAAAATTTGCCTCCTATGCACCCACTTTCATCAGTATAAATTTTACCTATCCTTTAGGTGTCTGAATTCTCAGGTTGGAAGAATTACCTCAGGTAGGTAATTCTAGAAGTAGAGCTCCCATTCTTTACTCTTCACTGTATAGGCACTTCAACCTGACTTCTTCCTCAGTTTCTGCAACTAGTGAATAAGAAAATATTTTCTCACTCTAAGATTTTGAGCACAGTATGTGACTCCCTTTATTCAAAAGATAGAGGCAGAATTGACAACAGGCCAATTCTGGTCACAGTTCTTAAGAAGTGTTACATATCTTCACTTATCTTCCTTGCTTCTGACAAAACCTAGAGGAATGCAGTTGGGCTAGTGTTCTAATCCCAGAAGGAGAGGAGAACCATGCAGAACAGAGTCAACCATCTATGCAATATCAACCAAATCCAGATCAGAGATCAGCAAATGATATATTAGAGAGAATTCATAAAAAGATCTGGAGAGCAGCTCAACCTAGATCAGTCTACCCACAGATCCTTAAGAAATTAGAGTCACTGTTTAAATCACTTAATTTAGAGTGGTTTGTAAACATCAGTTACATGTTTTCTTGCCATAGACATTATCAAATCTTATTATAATCTTAGATTAATTTCCTATGTCATGAGAATTCTATGTTTCAAAACCATGAAAAGTGTACTTTATATTATTCACAATCTGATTTCATGTTTTAGTACAGTCTACTGGTTTATAATAGTACACATTACATAAATGATTGTTAAATGAATCCCCTATCATTGAAAAACATTGTTTTCTCTATCCCTGAGATCAAACTGCCCACTTACACTTTTCAAAACCCTTCCAAATACGTAAAGCATTTTAACTTGGCAACAGTCCTGCAAAGTAGACTGCTTATTTGGTCACATACTAAACTGAATGATTGCCCTATTTCATTCCTCTGTTATTGTTTATCTCATTGTGCTTTTATAGTCAGCACTAAACAGATGGATGAACATTTACAAGTAAAGTATCACCTTACATTTGGCACCACTTTCTCTGCTCCTCCAAGATCTCCAACCTGTAAAATTTAAATTCAAAGACAATCTTTGAATACATGCAAACCTTTTAGGAATTAAGATCCTATTCTGTAAATGGTTATGGGAAATTTGAATACAGTCATGAAAAACGAACTTAAAATAGACATCAAAGAGCCTTCTCATGCACCTGTTTCCACCATGGTGCCTTGGAAAATGGGATGATGCAGAGAATTTAACAATCCTTTGTTAACGCTTTATACCTCTATACCACATTCTAACTCTTCACTAGCATTGAGAGTTCTTAATTGCAGGAATTTGACATGATCTAGAGCTTGGTTACCATGAACTTAAAGAAAATGGTGATTTGACCCTTTTAACACATTTTTGCACATCTTTATTTGGGTTAAGTGTGAATGAACTTAATGCCAATGAGCTATATCCTGATTTATCCCATTTCTGCTGCTATTGGACCCCAGAGTTCATAACCTCTATGTCATAAAGACAAAGAATAATTGTGTTCAAGAGAAATATGAGTCACAATGGCAGACTCTACTTGCTTCTCATCCATTCTTTCTACCCTATCAGCTACCTCCTAAGGAAAATGGAGTGATTGGAAAGTCATCCTTTTTGTTAAAACAGTCCAATCAACCATGAAAGCTAAAACTCTGTAGGGACAGAGCAATAGTATAGGTCTTAAGCACGACTTACATGTTAACAATTCCATTTCAATCCCTGGCACCCTGGGGTCCCCTAAGCATCACAAGATGAAGCTGCAGAGACACCTAAGCACCACAGGATGTGTGCCAAGAGTGCCCTCTCCATGCAATACACAGGTGGCTGGGATTATCCTCAGCAATGCAAGGTCCAAAGAGTACTGCCGAATTAAGTCTTCACATTTAGTCACTGGCAAGTTGGCAGAGAGTATCCAGGAGGTCAAAAAATAAATTTTAAAATAAACAAGTCAAACTCTTGACACAATACACCAACACCAGATATGAGCTGATGAGAAACAGCATTAACAGATAATTCCATGAGCCATGCCTCTTATTTATTTATTTATTTATTTATTTATTTATGCTTGTTGGGTCACACCGGTGATGCTCAGGGGTTATTCCTGGCTCTTCGCTCAGGAATTACTCCTGGTGGTGCTCGGGGGACCATAAGGGGATGCCGGGGATCGAACCCAGGTCAGCCACGTGCAAGGCAAATGCCCTACCTGCTGTGCTATCACTTGGGCCCATCCTCTTATTTAAAAAGCAAAAAATTATTGGTGTCTACTGAGAAGGAAGGCCTCCTTTTCCACAATGTGTAATTGTAGTGCCTAGAGTCTTACCCCAAAGTTACAAAAGATTCTCTGTTTATAACAAATGTGAGAGACTTAAAGGGACAAGAAAATTATACCTCGTGGAAAATTCCTGGCCCTCTTAAACTCTCTGAACCATGTCATTTCATAAATGGTCAATGGGCTAACTGAGAAGTTGAATCAGGAGCAAATCTATTGTACTTACTCAGTGCTCACCAAAGAAGGTGGTTCAGTATTTGCCTCAAAATCACCTGCAGAGGGGCCGGAGCAATAGTCCAGTGGGTAGGGCATTTGCCTTGTACACAGCTGAAGTGGGTTCGATCCCTGGCATCCCATATGGTCCACCAAGCACCACCAGGAGTAATTCTTGAGTGCAGAGCCAGGAGTAACCCCTGAGCATTGCCAGGTGTGACCCAAAAGGGAAAAAAAATAAAGCATCTGCAGAGTGTGGAAAAGTAATTCTGAATCTATTGTTCAGTCTAGCAGCAACTTTCTAAAAAAGAAAACTGGGGCCAGAGTGATAGTACAATGGGTAGGGCATTTGCCTTGCATGCAGTGACCCAGGTTCAATCCCCGGCATCCCATATGGTCTCCAGAGCACCAGGAATAATTCCTAAGTGCAGAGTCAGGAGTAACCCAGGATCATAGCCAGATGTGACCCAAAAAAGAAAAAACATAACTCCCTAGACAATCAGAGGCAGATGATTCTGTGGATAATCCTTCATAAATGTTTCTATCCCTTTCATAAAACCAAAACTAACAGCATGCAAAAGTACTTTCTTTCTTTCTTTGGCCACCATGACTTTTATGTGGAACCTGGATATAATTATGACATGTATGTTATATTATGAGAAAGAGCTTTAAGCTGGAGAATGCATGTAAAAATTCAGAAATTTGCCCAACCTGAGACCAAAGAGATAGTCAGCAGATAGGCACTTGCCTTGCACATAAGCTGACAGGATTCAGTCCCTGATGCTTAATATGGTCCCCCAAGTATCATCAGAATGATCCCTAAGCACAGAACCAAAAATAAACCCTGGGAACTGTTGGATGTGGACCCTCCCTCCAAACCGTATAATGTGCCTAGCCCAGGAAAGTTTCTTAACAGATGGTAACTACTATTATTATTGAGAGGTTTGGGGTAATACCCAGCAGAGCTCACGGGCTACTCCCTGATCTGTGCTCAGGTACACTTCCAGTAGTGCTCAGGAGATCATGTGGTGCTACAGACTAAACTGAGATCTCCCACATGCAAAACATGTTTTCCAGCACATTGTTTTCCTTTCCATCTCATAGTTTACAGAGATGATCCCTGAAGTAGGAGCAAGTTACCAACTTTTTTCAACTCTGCATGTCATAACGTAAACAAATAAATAAAAAAAACCCTTGAGTTTATATTCAAGCATTCAAGTCTGGTTTTTTCACTATCATTTACCTGTGAATTCCTATTTTTCAAGATTAATTCCTCTTCAAAGGGATTCTTGTCCTGGCAAAAAAGCTAGGTTCTGCCACAGAGGCAGGCCAGGGGAGGGTGGAGGAAATCGGGGACATTGGTTGTGGGAAATGGGCACTGGTGGAGGGGATGGGTGCTGGAACACTGTGTGGCAGAAACCCAAATATGAACATTTTTTAATTGTTTATTTCATGTTGGTATAATAAAATATATATTTTTTAAAAAGCTAGGTTCTCCCTTCTTGGCTTTTATTTCTGTGTATTTGTTGTTGCATTTGTGTTTTTGTTTGAGATTTCTTGGGGGATTGTTTTGTTTTGTTGGTTTGGGAGCCATACCCAGCTATTATCAGGGTTTACTATCAGGGCTATCATCAGGGCTTATTATTAGGGCTCTGGGATCAGGGATCACTCTTGGCATAGCTTAAAGGACTGTTCGGTGTTCTGGGACTCATAACCAGAAAGGAAAGCTCCCTATGTGCTATACGAGCTTTCCAGCCCACTCCTTCTTTCTTGAAAGTGGCCTGAGCATCAATTTCCCCTCCATCATGTGTTTGTTACCTTAGCAATTTTGATCGATGTCACCTCATATAGTCCCTTTCAGAACCTCCCAAAGCAATCCATAAACATGGAACCAGGAGTAATCCCTGAGTACAATCAGGTGTGACTCCAAATACTCAAGGTAAATAAATACATAGAAAGCCTCAAATTTCTGAAGTTTCTATTTTGCTACTTCACCTTCATAAAACACTATATTGGCTCCTGCTCTGCCTAACCTAAAGGAATACAAAGAGTGAAATCTGGGGAAAGACGTTACAGGGCTGGAGTACATACCCTGCACGCAAAAAACCCAACTCTGGGTGTAGCACTGTGACTCCACAGTGACACCAAGCATCACAAAAATCGCCATGACCAAGATGTATGGTATATGAACTTTTTGATCATACAAGGGTAATCAAAAAGAACATACATGGGGATGCAAGGATGGCTTAACATACACAAGTCATCAACATAACTCGCCACAACAATAAAAACTTAAAATCATGTAATCATGTTGATAGATATAGATAAAGCAGTTAATAAGATTCAGCACCCATTAACAATAAAAACTCTCAGCAAAACGGGAATTGAAGGAACTTTCCTTGATATAGTCAAAGTCATTTATCACAAGTCCAGAGCAAATGTTAAACTCATGGGGAAAAAACTTAAAGTCTTCCTTTAAGATCAGGCACAACACAGTTGCCTGTTCTTACACTTCTATTCATTACAGTACTGGAAGCACTCAACATAGCAATTGGGCAAGGAAAAAATATTAGACTCATCCAGAGAAGAAAGAAAGAAGTCAAGCTCTCACTTTTTGCAGATGATGATACTATACTTAGAAAAATCCTAAGGGGCCGGAGCGATAGCCCAGCGGGTAGAGGCGTTTACCTTACGCGGCCGGCCCATGCCGCCCGGGTTCAATCCTCGGCATCCCATATGGTCCCCGAGCACCGCCAGGAGAAATTCCCTGAGTGCAGAGCCAGGAGTAACCCCTGAGCACTGCCGGGTGTGACCCCCAAAAAAAAAGAAAAAAAAAGAAAAATCCTAAAATGCTACAAAACTACTTCTAGAAACATTTGTATAGTAAGGTGACAGGCTAAAATATTAATACACAAAATTCACAGCCTCCCTCTGTGAATATGAAAGAAAGAGAGAGGGCATTTTAACATCCCACTCCACTGGTAACTTAGAAAATCAAGTGCCATAGACTCATATTAACTAAAGAGGTAAAAGAGCTATGCAAGGAAAACTACAAAATGCTACTTCAAGAAATAAAAGCAGACACAAGTAATTGGAAATATATCCCCTATTCATGGATTTGGAGGACTAGCATCATCAAAATGTCAATACTTCCCAAAGCACTGTACAGATTTAATGCAGTTCCCATAAGGATACCCGTGACATTTTTTCAAAGAAATATATCAAACACTCCTAAAATTCATATAGAAAAATAAACCAACACCTATCCCAACCCCAAATAGCTAAAGCACTTTGCGGGGTGGGGGAGTGATGGGAGGCATCACTTTCCCCAATTTCAAACTGTACTACAAATTGGTAGTGATTAAAGCAGCATGGTACTAGAGTAAAGACAGACCCTCAAGTCAATGAATTAGAGTTGAGTACCCTGAGACAGACTCTCAGGTATATGATCAGTTAATCTTCAATAAAGAAGAAAAAAATAAAGCAGAGCAAGGAAAACCTCTTCAATAGGTGGTACTGGGGAAACTGGTTCACTACATGCAAAAAGAAAAACCTCAGATCTCTTTCTAATACTATCCACAAAAAGCCTAATCAAAATAGAATTAAATACCTTTTATATCAGGTGGGAAACCATAAGATACATAGAGAAAAATACAGGCAACTCGCCATTACATGCAAGTTAAAGTAATTTTCAAAAATGAAACACCACTGACCAAGCAAGTAGAAGCAAAGATAAATAAATGGGGTCTTGCATTTGGATAGCAGTAGCATTAGATTAAGAAGTTTCTAACCTCAAAGTAATAACCAGTACACAAAGACAACCCAAAAATAGGATAAACTATTAACCTACCACTCATTTAATAGTGAGTTAATATCCAATATATACAAGACACTGGTAGAATTTTACAAAAAAAATCCAACTCCATCAAAAAATGGGGTGAGAGATGAACAAAAAACTTCCTCAATGACGAAATACAAATGGCTAAAAGTCACATGAGGAAGTGCCCTGCACTACTAGTCATTAGGGAGAAGCAGATCAAAACAATAGTGAGGTATCATCTCACACCACAGAGACGGCACCACAAAAACAGCCAAAGCTGAAGTGGATGAGAGGAGAAAGAGACTCTCATTCACTGTTGTGGAAATGTCACTCATCCAGCCTTGATGGAAAACAATATGGAAATTCCTAAAATATCTAGGAATTGAGTTTCCCATTTGACCCCACAACTCCCAAGAGCCCCAAAACAAAATGGAGAAATGACATTCACATCCCTGTGATCCTTGCAACACTATTCACAACAGCCAAAATCTGAAAACAACCCGTTTCCAATAATAAATGATTGGATAAAGAACTATGGTATATATCCAAAATGGAATATTATTATTTTTTTTAGCTTCCAGTTTCTTTTTTTTTTTTTTAATTTTTTTATTTTTACAATTACAAAGATATACAATTAAAAAGTTCATATTTGGGTTTTGGTCATACAGTGTAGCAGCACCCATCCCGCCACCAGTGCCCATCTCCCACCACCAACGTCCCCGGTTCCCTCCCCCCTCCCCCAGCCCTCCTCCATGGCAGGTCCTTTATTTCTTTCCATTTCTCTATCTTTCTCTTTTCCTTCCTCTCCAGACTATGGATTACATAACATACATTAAAGGGTTGTCATGTGTATCCTTTTGCCTCTATTTAATGCTCAGTTCTAGGTTGGCATTAGTACCCTCACAATTGTTAGCACACTGTTCCATTTTCTGTCTTACCTAGCCTCTGACTCCCACACGTTTGTGATAATTTCCACCTTTGACAGGACCTCCTGATGTATGTTTCACTTGACCTTGGATATTGGTATCATAATATGTACCTATATATTTATGTTATGCAGATAAATGCAGTCATTCTGTAACTGTCTCTCTCCTTCTGGCTAATTTCGCTCAACATAATCTTCTCCATGTCCATCCATTTGTAGGCAAATTTTATAACTTCATTTTTCCTAACAGCTGCATAGTATTCCATTGTGTAGATGTACCAAAGCTTTTTATCCAGTCATCTATTTTCGGGCACTCGGGTTAGCTTCCAGATTCTGGCTATTGTGAATAATGCTGCTATGAACATAAAAGTAGGGATGGTGTTTCCGCTGCGTATTTTTGGTTTCCCAGAGTAGATTCCCAGGAGTGGTATGGCTGGGTCAAATGGGAGTTCAATTTCTAGTCTTTGGAGGAATGTCCATATTGTTTTCCAGAAAGGCTGTACCAGCCGGCATTCCCACCAACAATGGATGAGTGTCCCCTTTCCCCACACCACGCCAGCACTTGTTGTTCTTGTTCTTTTGAATATGTGCCAGTCTCTGTGGTGTAAAAATGGTATCTCATTGTTGTTTTGATTTGCATCTCTCTGATGATTAGTGATGATGAGCATTTTTTCATATGTTTTTTTGGCCATTCGAATTTCTTCCTTGCTGAAGTTTCTGTTCATTTCTTCTCCCCCATTTTTTGATGGGGTTGTTTGTTTTCTTCTTGTAAAGTTCTACCAGTGCCTGATATATCCTGGATATTAACCCCTTATCAGATGAGTATTGGGTGAATATTCTTTCCCATTCTGTGGACTGCTTTTGTATCTTAGTCACTGTTTCTTTTGAGGTGCAGAAGCTTTTTAGTTTCATGTAGTCCCATATATTTATCTTTTCTTCTAGTTGCTTTGTTAGAGATGTTTCATCTTTGAAGATGCCTTTAGCTTCAATGTCATGGAGGGTTTTTTCCTATATTTTCTTCAATGTACTTTATGGATTCAAGTCTGATATTGAGATCTTTAATCCACTTTGATCTGATTTTTGTGCATGGTGTTAGACACAGGTCCAAATTCATTTTTTACATGTCGCTGCCCAGTTTTCCCAACACCACTTATTGAAGAGGCTTTCCTTACTCCATTTTAGACTCGTTGCACCTTTTATCAAAGATTAAATGATCATGTGTTTGAGGTTGGGTGTCAGGATACTCAATTCTATTCCATAGGTCCACGGGTCTGTTTTTATTCCAATACCATGCTGTTTTAATTACTACTGCCTTGTAGTACAGTTTGAAGTTGGGTAAGGTGATGCCTCCCATCTTCTTTTTCCCGAGGGATTGCTTTAGCTATCCTTGGGGGTTTATCGTTCCATACAAATTTCAGGATTGTTTGGTCAATTTCTTTGAAGAATGTCATGGGTATCCTCATAGGGACTGCATTGAATCTGTATAGAGCTCTAGGGAGTATTACCATTTTGACAATGTTGATTCTCCCCATCCATGAGCAGGGGATGTGTTTCCATTTCCTTGTGTCCTCTTTTATCTCTTGGAGCAGTGTCTTGTAGTTTTCTTTGTACAGGTCCTTTACACACTTGGGTAAGTTGATTCCTAGGTATTTGATTTTCTGTGGCACAATTGTGAATGGAATTGTTTCCTTAATATCCCTTTCTTCTCTTTCGTTATTTGTATATAGGAAAGCCACCGACTTTTTGCGTGTTGATTTTGTATCCTGCCACTCTACTATATGCGCCTATTGTTTCTAGGAGTTTTTTGGTAGAGAGTTTAGGGTTCTCTAGGTATAATATCATGTCATCTGCAAATAATGATAGCTTGACTTCTTCCTTGCCTATCTGGATGCCCTTGATGTCCTTTTTCTTCTCTGATTGCTATCGCAAGTACTTCCAGTACTATATTGAATAAAAGAGGTGAGAGTGGGCAACCTTGTCTTGTCCCTGATCTCAGGGGGAAGGCAAAAAAAAAAAAACAAAATGGAATATTAGTCAACCATAAAAAGATAAAATAATGCGTTGTTGTGACATGTAGTATGCTGAGTGAAGTAGACACAGGGAGAGAGACCAAACAGAACGCTCTATTCTATGCGAAATATAAGGAAACACAATTGAGAATAATGAGTGCCCAAAGACAATGGAAACTAAGAGCATGAGAACTGGTAGTCAGTAGGAAATATACCACTTGAGGGGGCTAACATACATAACCGGGAAGAGGCAACAACTATAGTGGAGGGAAGATCAAATGGGAGGAGGAGGTAGGGCTAAGGATGGTAAAGTGTTACGTATAAGACCCTAACAGCAACATTATAGTAAATCACAGTGCAAAAGCTCATATATTTTTTAAAAGTCCCTCATAGAGGCACACTGGTTGGTTGGAGGTAAACAGAGTAGCAGGAAAACAAGTAGGGAAGCCGGACACTGGTGAAGGGATTGGTGTTGAAACAATATATGCCTTAAACCTAACCATGAATAACTGTAATTTCACAGTAACTAATAAAAAGGGGAAAGCTCCTGTTCCCTTGTAACTTTATACTTATTCTAATATTTCTACTTTTACTATATATTTTGTTGTGTTAGAAATAGTGAGTTATTTGGTAGGATATGCTTAGCTATGAGTTGTGCTTCTTTGTTTAATGGTGTGTCTGGGAAAGGTTTCAACCTAACACCTTACATTCCGGTAGCAGTGGAAGCCTGCACTTTAGTTGTGTATCTGTGCCTTCCTGTTGCCCAGGATAGAACCCGAACATTTACTCAGAAGGAAGAGAGAGAGACTCAGACTGAAAAGAATCTACATGGTGGTGAGTAGGATGTACCAAAGGCAGAAGGAAAATGGATGAACGTAAGCAGAGGAGCAGAAGTCAGTGTCCACAAGCGAAAGACATAGACCAACATGGTAACAGCCATAGTGGTGGGGCAAAAGTGGCTAGGGGTGAGGGTCACTCTAGAGCCAGACATGTGCCACCACTCCCTAGCTGTGTGACCCTGGGCAAGTCAATCATAAAAGAGTCTCTGTCTCCTCATTTGTAAGATGGGAATAATAACACTGAACACCCTCATAAAATTCCTGTGAAATCTAACTGATCAACTCATAACAGAAGCTTTGTGTGCACACAGCTTCCAATAAATGTTAGCTTCTGCTATTCTTGCTATTTGGTCAAAATTAGAGGTATGTTAAATCTCTGCTCTAACACTAATGTGTTCTCTGTTTAAGTAACTTTGGGCAAATCAGTCAAATTTCACAAGCTTTGGATTCTCCATCTGTAATGTGACAATAATTCCAGTATCGAGAAACTAGCACATAAAAATGGTTAGTACTATAATGACTGTTACCTAAAGAGCTCTCCATTACAAGGATCATTACCCATAAGGCAGGAATTATCATACAAGCTCAAATTGGAAAAGAAACTAACAGTGGAAGCCAGACAGAACCTGGAGCAGAACCATGGGTACCAGCCAAAGAAATCATATCATAGATTCAGAGAGAGAGGTCTGGTTATCTTCCATCTAGTTTAACACACAAATATTATAACCCAGTGACAACTACATTCCAAAGTAAGTCAAGGCCGCCCCTCTCCCAACATCCAGACTGGCTAGTCTATGTTCCCCCACAGTTCATTTGGGTTACTTCTATCTTTTCTCAACTTAAAAATATCTATGTATCAGTGCTCTGATGAATATGAACTCCAACTCTTAGGGTGAATAGATATCAATGAATTTCTTGTGTCTATACTCACATGGATTATTTCTTTTCCTTTACACTTTTCTTTAAGTTCTCTCAATCTTACTAAAAAATAAACTGCTTTGAAGCACTCCGCCTTGGATTTCATAGAGTCTGAAGTTTACAAGCAGAAAAGGAAGGTCAAGGTCCTTCTGAACCTGAACCACTCTATTCACCGCTTCTCCTCCAAAAGTTTCTACAAAACCCCACTGGTATCAAATAAACGATTAAAAATGGCTTTTTAAAACAATTTTTTCAATTCAATTTTCCCCCAACTTGAAGGGGGAGCACAGTGTTTCATAATCATATATGCATACATACCAAGAAAACTTCATTTCTCTTAGTGAAGCCTATCTCTGTGTGTTTGCGAAAACTCAATTTGCAGCCTGGGAAAGTGATATTTATTTGGAAGGAGCTTATTGCCAAAAGTGAATCATAAATCTGCTGGCTGTTGAGACTTCAAGGCAGGAAGAACAGAGGCAATTATTAGTCTGAATGTTCCACTGACAATATGAAATCTTTGTCTTTCAAAGCATTTGTTTAAGTAAGAAAAAAGTTTGCCCAGCCTAAAGAATGTTCTATTGTGGGAAATGAAACTTCTGAAACCTCCAAAGCTTATTTATATATTTGCTAGGCTTCTTTCTGCCAACTTCTCTCCTCTCCCAGAGCGTCCGTTAATGCTAAGAAAAGCCTCCCAAAAAGCACACATTATAAGCAGAGGAAAATCTTAATGAATGTAATATATTTGGCAAATCTGTTTTATCTACCAAGGAGATTTCCTTCCTCTCATCATAACTTATCTCCTTTCTTTGTTTTGTTTTGTCTTAATGTTGTTCTCCTTGATTTGTCCTAGGGAGTTGATTTTTTGCCTGTTCCCCAAAATATAAAAAAAAAAATAGAAAACCAATCTGTTGACTTCCAATTCATTTGCTATGATTTTCTATTTCTTCCCACCTACATATTTTTTCTTCCTTTTGGGGGAAACTAGAGTAAGGGCTGGGGTGTTAACAGTCCGCTTGTTATATTCTCTTCCCTAGTTCAACTAGAGGAGAAGCATGCTTAGTAAAATCCATCTTCCAGGCACACACGTGTGGGCTGTTCACTTCATAGACGGTCCTTGGCCAACACGCATGGCAGCTCTCCTCCCCTGCCACCCAGCATGCTCTTTTCCCCAGCTGGTGTGAGCTCAGGAATTGCTCAGCTATCTCAATATAGACCTAAACAACCAACATCAGCTGTCAGCTCTTTTTTTTAATCATATAAGGCATTTCAAATTCATAAGATTTAGGACTTAGTTGAACAAGTGACTCAATGTTGGTGAGGTTAAGTGGAAGTCAAAGGTATTTGTTTGTTTTTGTATAATCATTCATTTCTCCTGCCAGTGCTACCTAAGCATCCACGCAAGACCTGGAGTTGCTTTGCATTACTTGTCAGAATATGGTGCCTGGATCAGCATCACAGATATCATCCATGAAGTTTGCTAGAAATGTAGCCTTTGAAGCCCTGTCCCACCAACTGCTGCAACAGGAACTTCATGTTTGTGAAACTCTGCTAACATCAAGTACATCCTGGGCTAGGATGTACTTGGTGCAGTTTTCACTATGCTGCACCACTGCAAAGACGCTTGTGCCTCTGGTGTGCCGCCAGGTATCCCCATCTCTAATGGTCTTCACTACTCTAGCTATCGGGCTACAACATACTGCTGGGGCCTTTGCTCAAAACCACAGGCAACGCTTGCACATGCTCCACCCTGCTGCCTGCCTGCCACTATCTGGAGGAGCAGTTATCATGGGGACTGGTGGCCTGACATTTACAGCTCCTTTCCCAGAGAGGAGCAAAAGACATTTCATGAAAGCTCCTGTAATCTCCCCTCAATTCCCTGTAGAATGGGGTGGGAGGGGGAGACATTTCAAAATAATCCCATTTGATTCTTCCCACTTATAGGGTATTCTCTCTCCTGCCAGAGTAGAAGGAAAACAAAACCCGTTGTTCTCTGGGTACATGCACTTGCATATAGTATTCCAAAGTTCAGAAATGGCCACTAGGTTAAAAGCACTTCCAAAGCGACTTCAGAGACTTCTTAGGATTTAATTTGAGTCTATGAAGACAGGCACTTTGCTTGGCGTTCCATCCCCCACACTATAAAGTTGGCTGCTATCCCAGAGACCCTAGCCCTAGAGATACGGATTTCCAACAATGCAGAGGTTGGAGACCAGGTTTGATGAATGGGTCCTTAGTTATGTCTCAGCTTCATGCTGAAGTGTCAAACCCAAAGCACATCAGATGCTCTCAGGTCAAGGCAATAAAAACAATTCTCCAATGTCAGACCCCTGTATTTGTTTGTTTCTATTCTCCAATGATAGCTTGGAATTGAGTTTTTCTTTCTTTGTCTCTTAGGAAGATAATGTAGCAAAAAACTGCAACAGCATAAACTCAGCCCAAATACCAGAGCTTCCAGTTGGTTCTTTATGGTTTTGTTGCTCTGTAAGGCCTTACACTGTCCTAAAGACCATGACACATCTTGACCAACACCTGGCCCAGTGAGAAGAGCAAGATCTGGAAACTCCTGGCAGGATTTCATCTCCTTCTGAATCATGATCAGGCACCACACTTCCTCCCAGAAGCACCTGCATAGGATGTCTGAGTGTGTGCTCCTAACAGGTAGCTTTAGATCTCAAGTTTTTTAAATGTCTCCACAATAAAAAGAAAAATATGTATTTCCCTACCTTCATATGGCCATGCCACATTTCCTACTAGCCCTTCCAGAAACGGAAGAGTAAGGGAGAAAGAAATAAGCAGCTAAAACTGGGGAATGGATCTTCACAATGGTCCCCACCAGTTGTTTTTCATTCAATGAAGTTTCTGACCCTCTGGGAGTTTCTCAAATGGACTCTGCAGAATGAGAAACTGGGATTCAGTAAGGGCACAACTTACACGCTGGCTTAGTATGTGACCTTTTGTGAGTGTGGCAGAGGGATACAAGATTTGGTGGATCACTTGATCACTTGGTCACTTGACATCCCGTTATTCATCGTTTTCCTCAAGCGGGTGCCAGTAACATTTCCATTTGACCCTATCACGTGCCAGTGTAGCCCAATGACTTCTGCTTGCTTCAAGAATAAGAAGAGCCTCAAACCGTTCATTCAGGGTCTTGATGAAGAAGTCTGACCATCTTGTAGGTGGGCGGCCACGTGATCTTTTGACATCCTGTGGGATCCAGTAAGTAACGGCTCTAGTTCAGCGGTCGCTCCAACTCGCATTACATGTCCAGCCCATCTGATTTTCGATGCCTTGGCAAACAAGACAGTGTCCCTGACTCTGGATCATCAACAGAGGTGGGAACTCCGATTCCTTCTCTCACTTGAGTGAGGTATGATATTCCAAGCATAGCTCTTTCGATTCCTCTTTGGGAGGAACATATACATTTAAATATGTCACAATCCACAACTCTTTGGGGGAACATATACATTTAAATATTTCACAATCCACACTGCCAAAGCCCCAGAAAACACACTCACACCCCACAGCTACCACCATGCCCATGGCCCACTTCATCATCTCACAACTGAGCTCTGCAGAGACACCAAACTGCTGAAAATTTCAGATACAATGACCTTTAGTCATTGTATGAGAACTTTCAGGTCTTCACAGAGTAGCTTCCCAGTGTCCACTACCCCACCCATACTTCCAGAAGCCCCAGAAGCCACACCCACATCCCACATCCACTGCCATGTAAGCTCACTGCCCAATTAAATATTCTAGAACTTCTGGAGCTTGCAGCCACATTCACGACCACACAACACCGCCAAACTCTACTACAATTCTACAGTAGTAGTACACCAAATTAGATGGGAAAGAAACTGAGAAACCAACTAAGGTCAATAAACAAAAACACTAACACAGAGGTTCAACTAAAAACAACAGCTTAGTACACCATTAGACAAGAACTTAATGTCCCCATGGTGAAAGATAACAATTTTTAGTAATCTTCTTTCACTCAAGTATGTTTTGACAATTGCTTTAGCCATTTAGGTGTAGCAGGTAATATAAAATAAAGTAGCCATTTAGTTGTAGCAGGTAATATAAAATTGCAGGCTAGAGGGGTGGTTGAGAAATGGGAACAATGGTGGAGAGAAGATCAAACAAGTACTGGGATTGGTGTTGGATTTTGAATGCCTGTAACAAATGCATTATGAACAACTTTGTCAACCATGGTATTTAAATAAAAGGGAGAAAACATAAACAAACATGTCAAGATCTTTAGAAATATCTCATCTTTAACAGAATCTGGCTCAACACACATAGATTAACTAAAATAAAAAATAAATATTATACTTATATCATCACTTTTAAATGACCCCCCAAGTATGTATCTTAAATGGAATGTATCCTAAAGTGCCCTTAAATGGAATGTCCATCTCCTAGCTCATTTTCTGCTGTCATTCTTTGAATGTACTCAAGAAATGGTGGGTAGGAGTGCTTGAAAAATGCCTGATTTTTTTGAATTTGTATTTTAAGTCATAATCCTTCCATAGATAGAAGCTATCAGGTTGGGTGTCATTCAACCTTTGATCTTATTGTTTCAATTTTGTGGTGCAAATATTTGCCACCACTACTATGCAATTACAGGGAATAACAAAGCATAAGAGTTTTGCAGCATAAGATGGTAACCCACACAGAACTAAGCAGACCTTTATCCACCTAGAGCCACATTAAATAAGCCTCTCATTCCAAATACTGCAATCCGAAATAACCAATGAGCAACAGACATATTTACAGAATCTATTAAAAATGCTCAAAAGGACCCCATTCTTAACATACAACAAAGTCCATGTTGTTTTAGTTTATTTTCTTTCCACATTTTTTATTAAAGCACTGTGATTTACAAAGTTATTTATAGCTGAGTTTTAGACACACAATTTTGAAGCACTGATCCTACCACCAGTGTCAACTTCCCTCCAGTCATGTTACAAGGTTATCTCAAATATCTCCTCTCTCTCTCTCTCTCTCTCTCTCTCTCACACACACACACACACACACACACACACACACACACACACTCTCTGCCCCGGTCCACTATTTTGACAGGCACCATTCTCTCTTCTAAGTTTGGTTGTTAAAGTTTGGGTCTCTTGATTTCAGTGTTGTTGTCTCTGTGGTTTGGATACCTGGTGCTATCATTCCTTAGCCATGCCTTTGTTCTGGTTCCCCTGTCCTGTCCCTAATCTTATTTCTCTCATCTCTCCCTCCCCTTCACTCTCTCATTCCTTCTACTCCATATTATCTGTGGCCACAGTGGACCAGGGAGCTGGAAGACATCATATTAAATGAAGCAAGCCGGGATAAAAAGGATGAACACAAGATGATATCACTCATATGTGATCTAATAGCTCGATGAGAAAATGTAAATCCATTCTGAAACCAGCTTTTTTCTGCCCCGTCTTTTCCAAATATGTGATCTAATAGCTTTGTGGTGTGTGTGTGTGTGTGTGTTTTCATTCCTATTCATTAAACCTTCCCCCCAAAGACTCATACCCCTTTTCCAAATATGTGATCTAATAGCTTTGTGGTGTGTGTGTGTGTGTGTTTTCATTCCTATTCATTAAACCTTCCCCAAAGACTCATACCCCTTTGCAAATTCCCCAAAATCTCTCAAACTCAATGCATATTTCTCCTCTCTCTCCTCTCTCTCTCTCTTTATCTCTCTTCCCTCCCCCTTCCCAGTGTTTATATCTACTAATTTTCTCTTCTTGGTAGTTTACAGGGTAAGATATATATAAAAAATATATATCCTAATGTAAACTTAACTGGCCTTTCCCAAATTCTCTACATCTCCCTAATACCCCAATCAGCAAATGATTGACATGGAAGCCTCTATTTAGCAAGACATAATTATCCTACGGAAGACAATTGAGGCACAGACTACTTCTGCTCAGTGAGCCAAAGAGGGAAGATGCTCTGAATATCTAAGTGACGGTCCTTCCTTATCAAGAAGAAATTATTAAAGTCTAACTAAATAACAACCTCATGCACTAAATACCACTGAATACCAATATGAAATTTACTAATAAACAAACGTGCTCTCTACCCTCAAGGAACTTACCATCTACAAGAGAAAAGCAATTCCAAAAATATTAAATCATTCCTTTTGTTCTAACTCCTACAGCCACCATCAAGGTTTGATCCTAAAGAACTTCAACATATAAACGAAGGTCCAGAGAGATAGTACATGGTGCTTGCTTACATGCATAAAACCTGGACTTGATCCCCAGCATCCCATATGGTCCCTAAGCACATAAAAAGAATTCAGAGCCATCGCTCCTCGGCCTTTTGACTAAGATCAAGTGAAGAATTCAGAGCCAGGAGTAACCCCTGAACATCTCTGGGTGTGGCCCCAAAACTAAAAAGAATATGCATTGGTTTTGGAGTCACACCAGTGATGCCTCAAGGTTTTAATTTTAAATTAAACTGTTTAATTTTGGTGTATGTCTAGTGTTAAGTCAGGGTCCACTTCAAGATGGCTGCAAAATTATTGAGGAGAAGATAAGGGAATGTAGTCTATTTTCCCGTCACTGCTGAATTCTTGTTCTCTTCTCTCTGTGCCTTAAGGTCATTTCTTTATCTCACAGATTCCTTACTCTAGCAACAAGGGAAAAAAAGTCTGTGATGTATAGCAAAACTTTCCCTGAAGTTTTCTAGGTCACTGCCAAAAAGTTACATTCCTATGTGACACAGCAAGTAGCTTATCACTACATACTAGTCATCTCATATTGGAAATCCTTTAGGGCTGGGGAAATTGCTCAAAGGGCTGGAGCACACACTTTGCATGCAGAATGCCTGATTTCAATTCCCTGTACCACATGGTACAAAAATCCAAAGAGCATTTCTCACTGATATTCCTACTCTAATTAGCACCAAGATTACCATCTTGGATTTCTATACACACTTATACACTTCCATGTTGCCTGAATAAATTTAAATTGTTCTCTGTCTCTCATATAAGAAAAAATATATATTAAAAAGCAAAAATCGTCATAAATTCAGTATTTCCTCCAATAGAATCTGTGCTTCATCATTAAATAGCAAAGGAAATTATTCCAATAATAACAAAAATAAAATTTATCCCTTGCTATGTAATAAAATTAAACAAAATACTCTCAAAGAGTCACTACACAGGGATTTTTTTAAACTATTTTTTCACTCATGACCCCATATTGCCAAGAAATTTTTTATGTGACCCTGGGTATATAGGTATGTACAAATCAAACATTAGAAAATAATAAATTATAAGTAAATGAGTTTGGAAAAAACTCTCAACTCAATTAGCATGCAGGATTCTGAACCACTGTTAAAGAAGTGAGGGAATAAATTATAAATTCACAAAGAACCAGGAACAAAGTCATTTCTATTTGCTGCTAAAGCCATTATCTAGCATGATGCTTTCACATCACATAAGTGGTTGGGAATAATTTATTAAAATCCCATGCAGTGTTGATATTTTCTGATTCATTAATACTAGTCATTTTTGTCTACTTTTATTTTTAGCATGCTTCTTTCACACTTAAAGGTATGGAAGAAAAAAATTAGTAGAAGGTATTGAGACAGTAAATCTATAGCTATAGCAGTTAGTATTCTTTCAGTTATAAGTGTCTGAGAAACATTGAAATTAAAGGCATCTTCAAAGACGAAACACCACTGCCAAGCAAATGGAAGCAAAAATAAACAAACAGATTATATAAAACTGAAAAGCTTCTGCACCTCAAAACAAATGGTGACCAAGATCCAGAGACAGCCCACACACTGGGAAAGAATATTCACCCAATACCCATCTGATAAGGGGTTAATATCCAGGATATATCAGGACTGGTAGAACTTTATAAGAAGAAAACAGTTAACCCCATCAAAAAAATGGGGAGAAGAAATGAACAGAAACTTCCAAAAAGAAATCTGAATGGCCAAAAGGCATATGAAAAAGTGTTATTAATCATCAGGGAGATGCAAATCAAAACAATGAGGTACCACCTCACACCATAGAGACTGGCACACATTCAAAAGAGCAAGAACAACCGGTGCTGGTGTGGATGCGGGGAAAAGGGACTCTCATTCACTATTGGTGGGAATGCCAACTGGTCCAGCCCTTTGGGAAAACAATAAGGTCATTCATCCAAAAACTAGATATTGAACTTCCATTTGACCCAGAAATACTATCTGTATTTCTATATTCTTTGCAGCACTATTCACAATAGCCAGAATCAGGAAACAACTTAAGAGCCTGAGAACAGAAGACTGGCTAAAGAAATCATGGTATGTCTACACAATGGAATACTATGCAACTGTCAGAAAAGATTACTTGTCTTCCCCTTGTTCATCGATTTGCTGGAGCGGGCACCAGTAACATCTCCATATGTCCTGCCACATGCTAGTGTAGCCCAAGGGCATCTGCTCACCCAGGAACATAAAGAGTCTCAAACCATTCCATCAGGTCATGGGATGAGGTTTATAATTGTTACTTGTATTTGGCATAAAATACAACAAGAGTAGCTTGCCAGGCTCTGCTGTGCAGGTGAGATACTCTTATAGATGCCTCTCATTTCGTGCATTTATTGATGAACTGTGCAGCCACAAAGTGGCCACGCCGAGCCGGGCTTGTGATCAGCTCTTCTTCTGGTGGAGCTCTGATGAGCTGGAAGTCCAGATGTAGAAAATGGCGGCCTTCATGGTGTGGGGGTTCCTCATGAAATTTATGAGCCAAGCAATATAGATGGACATATGCATGGAAATATATATAAATATATTTATTCATATATTATAAATATATATTATAAATATATATAAATATATAATGGGATATAAATATATACCAGTGTTCTACTAAATGAGAGAAATCATAATGCCAGGCTAGAACTCAGCATTGAATATACACAAAGAGACTTATGTGATAAACCCTAAATGTCTGTAAGGCAAGCCACAATGTGTAAGAGAAGAGAGTGGGAGAGAGAGAGATACAGAGGCAGAGACAGAGAGAGAGAGAAAAAGAAAAGTGTGTGCTACAGAGACAGGCTGGGGGTGGGTGGGAGCGAATGTGGGAACATTGGTGGTAGGAATGGGGCATTGGTGGAGGGACGGGTGCTGGAGTGCTATATGAGCATCTTATGTTCAACAGTTATGAACATCTTTGTAATTGTGTATCTCACAGTGGTCTAAAAATTTTTTAACATAAATACATAAGTGTCTGAGAAACAACTCAAAATGGTTTAAATGAAACAATGTTTTAAGAGATTTCCTAGGGGATAGCAAGTCAAAAATGTGATAGCATTATGATATTCAGGTTCTTTTATCTTTGCACTATACTATATCCTGTGTTAGATCCCTTAAGAATATCTATCAGCTAGGGCTGGAGAGATAGTACAGTAGGTAAGGTACATGTCTTGCACATGGCCTACCCGGCATTGTGTCATACACATTGTCATGTACACAGTAAACTGGGCATTACTCCTGGCATCCCATATGCCCCCCAAGCACTGCCAGGAGTGATTCCTGAGTGTAGACTCAGTAGTATTCACAGGTTGGCTAAAAATAAAAAGATAAAAAGAATATCTCATACCTACAAAATGGGTGCAGTGGCTCCAAGCATCACATCTACTCACACACACATACATTGCAGCTTTTCCCTAGACCCTTCATCAAAAGTAAGCTGTTCTCAAAGTAAGCCAGAATAAGAAAAGACAAACACAAGTTGATCTCACTTATATATGGTATGTAGAATAACTGTATGATTAAATATATTATAGTAAGGGGTGAGGGATGCACAGAGATGCCCAGATAACCCTAGAACCCATAGTTAAGAGAATAAAAGGACAGAAGAGGAAAGAAATCAGTGGGGAAGGATGAAGAACACAAGGTGGAAAAGAGCAAACAGGTCATGGATTCACTTATACAGGTGATGTGGGTAAGTGTTCTAGCCATATATCTAAAATATAGACTCAAAACACTGAAAACATGAGATCTAAGCTGCAACCACTGGAACTTCATAATATGCCTGTCAGGGTAACAGGAAGTAGGCAGGGGGAAGACAGGGAATATGCGAACACTGGTAGAAGGAAGTTTACATGTGCTGGCAGTAGTGTTGAAATACTATATGCCTAAAACTCAACTGTCAATAACTTTGTAAATCATGGTTCCTTAATTAAATAAATTATTAAAAATGTAAGCCAGCTTTTCTTTACCTTCAAACTTTTCCACACATTTACATGCTTAGTCCTAAACTATTGTGAACTGTACTCACTGTGAAAAACTCAATGACAAGAGATTTGTAGTAACTATGACTAAAAATAATTAGGGGGCATTTCTTAGATTTGGAATACCAGAACCTCAGAAGAACCCTGAAGAGCATGGTTACCCCTGAAC
>JAJIBD010030867.1:0-26439 GCA_021461705.1 Cryptotis parvus
CCCCCTTAAAATAAGGAATCCAATATCTGGATAATGACATAAGAAGAAAGATACTTTATTTTTGATTTGAATGGGTCCAAGGTGCTTAGTAAGCAGGTCAAGAAACTGTTACCAACATCTATGGCAGTAAGCTCATAATGAGATCCACTGCCAGTATTCTCTGGAAAATGTACTCTTCTCTTACTGACCAATTAATTTTAAATGATTTATGATGATTCTTTAAAAAGTGCTTTTCTTGCAAGGAAAAATTAATATACTGAACTTAAAATATTTGCACTAATTACTAAGGTTCAAAAGTGGCATTGTGCAGAGACAATCAGAGGCTTGGGGAATGGGAATATATTTGACAACATAAGGCTCCTGGCTCAAAGCATGTGCAGAAAGGTACACACAGTTGCTAGGAATTGCATATTATTAGGTATAAGGAGAACATTGTCCCTTAAATCCTAGAGTATGAGGTCAAAGATAACTAACAATAATAACTACAATATCCTTTTATCAATAGCTACTCTGAAGGACTTCAAAATTACACAAAAGTCGGCTCTGAATAATGGTAGATATGATTATCTCAGAAAGTGAGATAGCCATGTCCACCTGCCCACATACCAAAATTCCACAGGATGGATATGTCATTCCCAAGCATTCTCCCTTCTATGAAATCCGACATGCCATTTTGTCGGCCAAGAAAGGAACAGCACCGAGGCTAGTCAAGATCAGACCCAGCCCACCTAAAGAATCTGCCATCAGTACTCATTAATACGCACTAACGGCTCTTCACACTACTTGCTATGGATAACAAGATACCAACTCAATGGAAAACCAGCAGGACCACAGTTCTACTGTTCAGGAAGGAGACACTCACGACATTGGCAACTAGCATCACCCCATCTGCCTGTTGTCTGTCATCCACATGGCTGTTCACTTTCGAGGTCATCCTAAACCCAGAGTTAATTTAGAACATTACAGTGGATGGGGACAACCATGCTTTTGAGCAAGCTACAGCTTCTGAAAGGATTCAAGCACAATGCGACCATATCCACATGATAACCAAGCTCATTGAGGTTTGTAAGGGTTCAAGATGCTCTGTCCACATTCATTGATTTTAAGGCCTTTGATTCTGGAAACTGAAGCAGTCATCAAAGCCCTAGCCAAACAGGGCTTTCAAACCCAATATATGTAAAGATCCTTCGCCAGGCTATATTGTGGTTTTACCGCAGGATCTCACCATCCCTGCAAGGGTGATCATCAGATGTCAAAAGAGAAATTTAAACTTTGGGGTGATACCATTTACTTAAAACTCTTCAGCTCTCCACTGTGGGGAGAATGTCATGCGACAATTAGAATGGGAAGGAATGGGAGTAAAGATAGAGGAGCTACTTAACTAACACCTCACGCTTCACTGATGACATCGTTCTAATAACTTGCAAACATCAGCCAAGAGGCACAAATGATGGCTGACTTGTGGGAGTGGAAAGATAGGTCTACAAACACTTACAGTAAATGGTCATTTGAACTCTCACATCGGCCTGGCCATTTCACCTCAGGCAGCCTCCTCCTGGGTGTGTGGCTGGCGGGCGGGCGCCGGGGGTCAGTGGTAGAGGCCCCAGGTCTTGGCAGAAGGTGGAACTACAACCCCAGAAGTCCGACGGAACCCGGGAAGTAACGGTCATTTTGAACTCTCACACCGGAATGACTCCACCTCAGGTAACCCCCTGGGGTGTGTAGCTGGCGGCGCGGCCACCAGGGGCGGGGTAGAGCCCTAGGTCTTGGCAGAAGGTGGAATTACAACCCCAGAAGTCCGAGCGGAACCGAAGTAAACGGTCATTTTGAACTCTCACACCAGCCTGACTCCACCTCAGGCAGCCTCCCTGGGGTGTGCGGCTGTGGGCGGGCGCTGGGGGTCGTGGTAGAGCCCCAGGTCTTGGCAGAAGGTGGAACTACAACCCCAGAAGTCCAGGCAGAACCGGAAGTAAACGGTCATTTTGAACTCTCACACCAGAATGACTCCACCTCAGGTAACTCTCCTGGGGTGTGCGGCTGGCCGGGTGGGCATCGGACGCTTATTAATAGAAAAACTAGGAAATTCAACACGCAAGGGAAGGTAATACCCTCAAGAAAAAGAAACAGTACACCCAGAGGAATCTATCCCTGACACCACAACACCATAGGGAAACAACGCAGATCCCCAGCTCGAAGAACAGATGAAGGAATCGACCGTGAAGAATCAAAAAGAATAAAGATGTGCATGATCTCTCTGACAATGAAATTAGAGAAGAAATTGGTAGGATGTTTAAGGAGCTCAACGAAAAAATTGAGCAGATGTCCAATAAAATACAGGAGAACATAAACGAAGCAGTTGAAAGGGCAGTCAATAAAATGGAGGAAATGAGAGCAGAAATGAGAACCATGCAAATAGAAATATCATCACTTAAAAACTCAGTAGATGAAATGAAAACATAATCGGGGCTCTCAACAGTAGGATGACAGCAGCAGAAGAAAGAATCAGCGAGACTGAAGATGAGCTGCAGAAAGCACTAAGAGATCTAATAAGATGGAAAAAGACCGGAAAATGGATCAGCAACGGAACAGAGAACAATGGGATGAAGCTAGGCGGAACAACATAAGAATCATCGGAGTCCCAGAGGGACAGGAAAGTAACCCCAAGGAAATTAAAACAGTTAAAAACATCCTGGCTGAAAAGTTCCCGAGTTAAAGGATGAAGGCATCCAGATCCAAGAAGCCCGGTGCGTACCAGCAAGAAGAGACCCCAATAGAAAGACCCCAAGACACATCCTAGTCAAAGTAATGGATGCCATAGACAGAGACAGAATTCTTCAGGCAGCAAGATCAAAGAAGGAAATTGTATACAAAGGAGCATCCATACGACTTTCAGAAGACTTCTCAGAAGACACCCTCTAAGCCCGAAGGCAGTGGTGGGATATAGTAAAAAACTTAATGAAATGAATGCCTCAGCAAGAATTCTTTATCCGGCTAAACTCTCACTCAGATTTGAAGGGCAGATATACAACTTCTTGGATAAACAACAGCTTAGGAACTTTGTAAAATCAAAACCAACCTTAAAAGAAGGACTGAAAGATCTACTATAAGATGAGACATAACCAAAAGAAGAACCAACCTATTCAGAGAAAGATGGCACAAATCCCATGACAATAATCTCTCTCAATGTCAATGGTCTAAATGCACCAGTTTAAGAGACACAGAGTGGCACAATGGATCACAAAATTGAATCCGACATTCTGCTGCCTTCAAGAAACACACCTGAACAATCGGAGCAAAGACAGGCTCAAAATAAAAGGCTGGAAAACAATCCTTCATTCAAACAACCCATCCAAAAAGGCTGGGGGAGCCATACTGGTATCTGACAACATAGACTTCAGGCTGAAGAAGGTCAGAATGGACAGTGAAGGTCACTCTTAACACTCAAGGGATGCATATATCAAGAAGAAATCACGCTATTAAACATATATGCCCAACGAGGGGCCAGCAAAATACCTAAAACAACTACTAATAGACTTCCAAAGAAGACATTGACAGCAACACAATTGTAGTTGGAGACTTCAACACTGCTCTATCAACCCTAGATAGATCAACAAGATTGAAACTTTACCAAGGAAATACTGGCCCTAAAAGAAGAGATGGAAGAAAGAGGGGCTGGTAGACATATACAGGGCATTTCATCCCCCAAAAGCTGAATACACTTTCTTCTCCAGTGCACATGGAACATACTCAAAATAGATCACATGCTGAGCCATAAATCATACCTCCACAAAATCAAGAAGATAGAAATTGTGCAACTATTTTTCAGACCATGAGGCACTGAAAATATAAGTTAATTGTACACAAAAACGGAGACCAATAGAAAGTACCTGGAAACTAAACAGCTCACTGCTGAACAACCAGCAAGTCATAAAAGAAATCAAGAGGAAATCCAAAGATTCCTGGAAACAAATGAGACTGAAGACACGAATTACCAGAACTTGTGGGATACAGCAAAAGCAGTGTTAAGAGGCAAGTTCATAGCTCTTCAAAAAGCATTCATCAGAAAAGAAGAAAAGGCCATCATAAGCAGTCGGACTACACAACTTCAAGATCTCAGAGAGTGATCAACAAAGGAACCCAACCCCAAGCAGAAAGAAAGAAATAATAAAACTTAGAGCAGAAATCAATAGGATGGAATGTCAAAACAATCCAGAAGATCAACGAAACCAAAAGCTGGTTATTTGAAAAAATAAACAAGATTGAGTTCGACCTCTACCATTTGCTATTCTAGAAAACAGGGACGGCTGTCTTGTTTGCCAAAAGCATCGAATCAGATGGGCTGGACGTGTAATGCAAATTGGAGATGACCTGGAACCGTTACCAGCTGGATCCATGGGATCAAAGGTCAAGTGGCCGCCACCTACAAGATGGTCAGACTTCTTTGTCAAGACTCTAAACTTAAAACAGTTTGAGGCTCTTTGCATTCCTGAAACAACCAGATGCCATTGGGCTACACTGTACGTGGTAGAGGTCAAATGAAAATATTACTTGTGCCAGCAAGCAGGCAAATCAATGAATAGCGGAATGTCCACAGTGATCAAGTGATGATTATCTAACCCTACCTTTCTTCTCTACTTCTAAAAAATTTTCTTTATACCCATCCACACTTTCCTACTTTCTGCTCTTCAAATCTACCACCAGATCTCTGAAGTACAAAACTGCTGTTTCTTCTGCCTAAAATTTACCTCCTATGCCCCACTTTCATCAGTATATTTTACCTATCAACACAGGTGTCTGAATTCTCAGGTTGGAAGAATTACATCAGGTAGGTAATTCTAGAAGTAGAGCTCTCCCATTCTTTACTCTTCACTGTACTAGAGCACTTCAACCTGGCTTCTTCCCTCAGTTTCTGCAACTAGTAGATAAGAAAATATTTTCTCACTTTCAAGATTTTGAGCACAGTATGCTTGACTCCCTTTATTCAAAGATAGAGGCAGAATTGACAACAGGCCAGTTATGGTCACGAGTTCTTGAAGTGTTACATATCTTCCTTATCTTTCTTAATACGACCAAGGCCTAGAAGTGCGAAGTTGGGCTGGTGTTCTAATCCCAGAAGGAGAGGAGGGAGCCATGCATGCAGAACAAAGAGTCAGGCATCATGCAATATCCAACCCAGAAATCAAGAATTCAGAGATCAACCCAAATGACCTATATTAGTGGGAATTCATAAGAATCTGGAGAGCAGAAACAACCTAAGATCAGTCTACCCACAGATCCTTGAAATTAGAGTCACTGTTTAAAATCACTTAATTTCGTGGTTTGTAAACATCAGTTACATGTTTTACTTGCCATAGACATTATCAAATCTTATTATAATCTTAGATTAATTTCCTATATCATGAGAATTCTATGTTTCAAAACCACTGAAGGAGTGTACTTATATTCATTGCAATCTGATTTCATGTTTAGTGAAGTCTACTGGTTTATAATACACATTACATAAATGATTGTTAGAATGAATCCCCCTATCATTTGAAAAACATTGTTTCTCTATCCCTGAGATCAAACTGCCCACTTACACTTTTCAAAACCCTTCCAAATGCGTAAAGCATTTTAACTTGGCAACAACAGTCACTGCAAAGTAGACTGCTTATTTAATTCTATATAACTATGATTGACCAGATGGTGCCTATTTCATTTCCTCTGTTATTGTTTATCTCATTGTGCTTTATAGTCAGCACTAAACAGATGGATGAACATTTTGAAGTATCACCTTACATTTGGCACCACTTTCTCCTCCAGGAGATCTCCAGCCTGTAAAATTTAAATTCAAAGACAATCTTTGAATGCTGCAAACACTTTTAGGAATTAAGATCCCTATTCTGTAATGGTTATGGAAATTTAGAATACCCAGTCATGAAAAGCAGACTTAAAATAGACATCAAAGGAGCCTTCTCAGCACCTGTTTCCACCATGGTGCCTTGGAAAATAAGGATGATGCAGAATTTAAGCAAATCCTTTGTTGCGCGGCTTTACCGCCTCTATACACATTATCTTCACTAGCATTTGAGGTTCTTAATTGCAGGAATTTGACACAGTCCTGATCTTGGTTACCATGAACTTAGAAAATGGTGATTTGACCATACAACACATTTTGCACATCTTTATTTAGGTTAAGTGTGAATAGACTTAATGCCATTGAGCTATATACTGAGTTATCATTTCTGCTATTGGACCCCAGTGTTCATAACACTCCTATGTCATAAAGACAAAGAATAATTGTGTTCAAGGAGAAATATGAGTCCCTGAAAATGGCAGACTCTACTTGCTTCTCATCCATTCTTTCTACCCTATCAGCTACCTCCTAAGGAAAATGGAGTGAGGTGGAAGAATTAAATCTTTTGTTAAAAACTTAGTCAATCGAAAGCCATGAAAGCTAAAACTCTGTAGGGACAGAGCAATGAGTATAGGTCTCGCACGGCACCACATATTAACAATTCCATTTCAATCCCTGGCACCCTAGGGTCCCTAAGCATCACAAGATAAGCTGCAAGAGACACCTAAGCACCACCAGGATGTGTACTTAAGAGTGCCCTCTCCATACAATACACAGGTGAAAAACTGGGATTATCCTCAACAATGCAAGGTCAAAAGTACTGCCCGAGATTAGGTCTGCTCACATTTAGTCACTGGCAAGTTGGCAGAGAGTATCCAGGAGAGTCAAAAAATAAATTTTAAAATAAACAAGTCAAACTCTTGACACAATACACGAACACCAGATATGAGCTGATGAGAAACAGCATTAACAGATAATTCCATGAGGCCATGCCTCTTATTTATTTATTTATTTATTTATTTATTTATGCTTGTTAGGTCACACCGGTGATGCTCAAGGGTTATTTACTGGCTCTTTTAACTCAGGAATTCTCTGAGTAGTGCTCAGGGGACCATAAAGGAGATACCAGGGATCAGGAACCCAGATTCATGCACGTGCAAGGCAAATGCCCTACCTGCTGTGCTATCACTTGGGCCCATCCTCTTATTTAAAAAGCAAAAATTATTGGTGTCTGCAGGAAGGCCTCTTTTCCACAATGTATGGTGTAGAAGTTTGCCTAGGAGTCTTACCCCAAAGTTACAAAAGATTCTCTGTTTACATAACAAATGTGAGAGACTTCAAGGGACAAAGAAAATTATACCTCGTGGAAAATTCTGGCTAGCCCTCTTAAACTCTCTGAACCATGTCGACTTCATAAATGGTCCGTAAAGGGCTAACTGAGAAGATTTAGGAATCAAGGAACTTAAATCTATTACTTACTCAGTGCTCACCCAAGAAGGTGGTTCAGTATTTGCCTCAAAATCACCTGCAGAGGGGCCCAGACAACTAGTCCAGTGGGTGAGGCATTTGCCTTGTGCACAGCTGAAGGAGTGGGTTCGATCCCTAACATCCCATATAGTCCATAAAAGCTTTGGGAGGTAATTCTTGAGTGCAGGGCCAGGAGTAACCTGAACAGCTCACCAGAATGTGAAACAAAAAAAAATAAAAATCACGCAAGAGTGTGGAAAATGATTCTGAATCTAGTATTTCCAGTCCACCACAGCAACTTTCCTAAAAAGAAAACTGGGGCCAGGTGATGAAACACAATGATGGGACAATTTTGCGTACAGTGAGCCAAGGTTTCAAGTCCCGGCATCCCATATGGTCTCAGGCACCCAGGGAATAATTCCTGGTGCAGGTGGGAGGTAGCAAGGATCATAGCCAGATGCTGACCCAAAAGAAAAAACATAACTCTCTAAGAACCAGTAAGAGGCAGGAATGGGATTCTAATGGATAATCCTTCTTAAATATTTCTATCCCTTTCATAAAACCAAAACTAAGCAGCATACAAAAGTACTGCTTTTTCTTTGGCCACCTTTGACTTTTATGTACTGGAACCTGGATATAATTATGACATGTATGTTATATTGAGAAGACTTAAGCTGGAGAATGCATGCAAAATTCAGAAATTTGCCCAGCTTTGAGACCAAAGAGATAGTCAGCAGATGGCACTTGCGCATGAAGCTGACAGGATTCAGTCCCTGATTGCAATACTTAAGACCCCAAGTATCATCAGGGAGAATGATCCCTAAGCACAGAACAAAAATAGAAGCCTGGGGGAACTAGATGTGGACCCTCCCTCCAAACCGTATAATGTACTGGCCCAGGAAAGTTTCTTAACAGATGGTAACTATTATTATTATTGGGAGGTTTGGGGTAATACCCGAAAGCAGAGCTCCTGGGCTGCTCTGATCCTGTGCTCAAGGTACACTTTCAGTAGTGCTCAGGGGAGTCATGTGGTGCTACAAGACTAAACTAGGATACCACATGCAAAACATGTTTTCCAGCACATTATTTTCCTTTCCATCTCATAGTTTACAGAGATGATCCCTGAAGTAGGGGCAAGTTACCAACTTTTTTTCAACTCTGCATGTCATAAAAAATGACAAATAAATAAAAAAAAAACCCTTGGTTTTATATTCAAGCATTACTCAAAGTCTGGTTTTTCACTATCATTTACCTGTGAATTCCTATTTTCAAGATTAATTCACTTCAAAGGGGATTCTTGTCGCAGCAAAAGCTGCAGTTCTGCCACAGAAGAGAGGCAGGCCAGGGGAGGTAAGGAGGGGAAATCGGGGACATTGGTTGGCCCAGGAAATGGGCACTGGTGGAGGGGATGGAGTGGAACACTGTGTGGCAGAAACCAAATATGAACATTTTTAATTGTTTGATTTCATGTTGAGTATAATAAAATATATATTTTTTAAAAGCTAGGTTCTTTCCCTTCTTGAAAGCTTTATTTCATTATTTATTTGCATTTGTATTGTTTTTGTTTGAGATTTCTTTTAGAGGATTGTTTTGTTTTGTTGGTTTAGGAGCCATACCCAGCTATTATCAAGGGTTTACTATCAGGAGCTATCAGGCTTATTATTAGGGCTCTGGGATCAAGAGGATTACTTTCTTGGCATAGCTTAAAGGACTGTTCGGTGTTCTGGGACTCATAACTTCAGAAAGGAAAGCTCCCTATGGCTGCTATCTGAGCTTTCCAGCCCACTCCCCTTCTTTCTTGAAAGTGGCCTGAGCATCAATTTCCCCTCCATCATGTGTTTATTACCTTAGCAATTTGATCGATGTCACCTCATATGACCCTTTCAAGAACCTCCCAAAGCAATCCATAGACATGGAACCAGGAGTAATCCCACAGGAGTACAATCAGGTGACTCAAATACTCAGGTAAATAAATACCATAGAAAGCCTCAAATTTCTGAAGTTTCTATTTGCTACTTCACCTTCATAAAACACTATATTGGCTCCTGCTCTACTTTAACCTAAAAGAAGAGGGAATACAAAGAGTGAAATCTGGGAAAGGAAGGCGTTACAGGGCTGGAGTACATACTTTCCTGCCCTTAAAACCCAACTCTGGGTGTACCTTTGTGACTCCACAGTGACACCAAGCATCACAAAAATCGCCATGACCAAGATGTATGGTATATGAACTTTGATCATACAAGGGTAATCAAAGAACATACATGGGGATGCAAGGATGAAACTTAACACTGATCATCAACACCTTCCATACAACAATAAAAACTTAAAATCAATGTAATCATGTTGATAGATATAGATAAAGCAGTTAATAAGATTCGCATTTTATTAACAATGCGACTCTGTAAGGCTGGGAATTGAAGGAACTTTCCTTGATATAGTCAAGTCATTTATCACAAGTCCAGAGCAAATGTTAAACTCATGCAGGAAAACTTAAAAGTCTTCCTTTAAGATCAGGCACAACACAGTTTGCCCCTGTTCTTACACTTCTATTCATTACAGTACTGGAAGCCTCAAGCATAGCAATTTGGGCAAGGAAAATGTGGAGCTCATCCAGAAGAAAGAAAGAAGTCAGAAGCTCTCACTTTTGCAGATGATGATACTATATAGAAAAATCCTAAGGGCGGGCCACGATGGCCCAGCGGGTAGGGGCGTTACCTTACTGCAGCGGCGGCCCATGCAGGCCAGGTTCAATCACCAGCATCCCATATGGTCCCAGAGCACGCCAGGAAATTCCTGAGTGCAGAGCCAGAGGTAACCCTAGGCACTGCCAGGTGCTTGACCCAAAAAAAAAAAAGAAAAAAAAAGAAAAATCCCTAAAATGCTACAAAACTACTTCCTAGAAACATTTGTATAGTAAGGTGACAGGCTAAAATATTAATACACAAAATTCAAACCTCCCTCTGTGAATATAATGAGAAAAAGAAAAAAAGAAGAGAGGGCATTTTAACATCCCCCCTCCACTGGTAGCTTAGAAAATCAAGTGCCATAGACTCATATTAACTAAAGAGAGGTAAAGAGCCCCCAATACAAGGAGAGAACTACAAAAATGCTACTTCAAGGAAATGAAAACAGACACAAGTAATTGGAAATACATCCCCTATTCATGGATTTGGAGGACTACTAGCATCATCAAAATGTCAATACTTCCCCCAAAGCACTGTACAGATTTAATGCAGTTCCCATAAGGATACCCACATTGACATTTTTTCAAAAATATATCAAACACTCCTAAAATTCCATATAGAAAGATAAACCTTTTATATCCAACCTTCCCAAATAGCTAAAAGCGCTCCTTGCGGAGGGGCCAATAAAGGGAGTGATAGGGAGGCATCACTTTCCCAATTTCAAACTGTACTACAAATTGGTAGTGATTAAAAGCAGCATGGGTGCTAGGTAAAGACAGACCCTCAAGTCAATGAATTAGAGTTGAGTACCCTGAGACAGACTCTCAGGTATATGATCAGTTAATCCTTCAGCTAAAGAAAAAAAAATAAAGCAGAACGGAAAACCTCTTCAATAGAATTGGTACTGGGGAAACTGGTTCACCATGCAAAGAAAAAACCTCAGATCTCACCTCTAATACTATCCACAAAAGCCTAATCAAGGAATAGAATTAAATACCTTTATATCAGGTAGAAACCATAAGATACACTTTAGAGAGAGAAAAATACAGGTAACAACTATTACATGCAAGTTAAAAGTAATTTTCAAAAATGAAGCACCACTGACCAAACAAGTAGAAGCAAAGATAAAAATAAATGGGGTCTTGCATTTGATTGGCAGTAGCATTAGATTAGAAGTTTCTTCACTCAAAGTAATAACCCAGTACACAAAGACAGCAAAAATAGGATAAACTGATAACCTACCCACTCATTTAATAAATTTGAGATTCTGTGCATCCAATATATACAAGACACTGGTAGAATTTTACAAAAAATCCAACTCAAAAATGGGGTGAGAGAGATGAACAAAACTTCCTCAATGACGAAATACAAATGGCTAAAGAAAGTCACATGAGGAAGTGCCCTCACTACTAGTCATTAGGGAGAAGCAGATCAAAGTAATGAGTAGGTATCATCTCACACCACAGGAGGCAGCACCACAAAAGCAGCCAGAGCTGAAGTGGATGAGAGGAGGAAAGAGACTCTCATTCACTGTTGTAGAAGATAAAACTCATCAGCCTTGATGGGGGAAAACAATATCAAATTCCTAAAATATCTAGGATTGAGTTTCCCACATTCAAACCCCACAACTCCCAAAGAGCCCCAAAACAAAAGGCTACGAATAAGCATTCACATCCCTGTGATCCCTTACCCAGCACTATTCACAACAGCCAAAATCTGAAAACAACCCGTTTCCAATAATAAATGATTGGATAAGAACTTATGGTATATATCAAAATGGAATATTATTATTTTTTGGCTTTGATTTCTTTTTTTTTTTTTTTTTAATTTTTATTTTTACAATTACAAAGATATACAATTAAAAGAAGAAGGTTCCTTATTTGGGTTTTTGGTCATGCAATGTATCAGCACCCATCCCGCCACCAGGTTGCCTCTCACCACCACTAACATCGGTTCCTCCCCCACACCAGCCCTGCTCCATGGCAGGTCCTTTATTTACTTTCCCTTTCTCTATCTTTCTCTTTTCCTTCCCCTCCAATATAGATTACATAACATGCTATTAAAGGTTGTACATGTGTATCCTTTTGCCTCTGTTAATGCTCCAGTTCTAGGTTGGCATTAGTACCCTCACAATTGTTAGCACACCCTGTTCCATTTCTGTCTTACCCCTAACCTCTGCTCCCCTGCACGTTTGTGATAATTTCCACCTTTGACAGGACCTCCTGATGTATTTTTCACTTGACCTTAGATATTGAGTATCATAATATATTTTCTTCCTCATGCCATTTATATTAATGAGATTAGTGCAGTCAATTCTGTAGCTGTATCTCTCTCTTCCCTCAATTTCGACTCCAACCATAATCTTCTCCATGTCCATCCATTGTATTGGACAATTTTATAGCTTTCATTTCCTTTTCCTACCAAGCTGCATTTAGCCTGTAAGATTTACCAAAGCTTTTTTTATCCAGTCATCTATTTTTCGGGCCTCAGAGTTGCTTCCAGATTACCCCGCTATTGTATAATGCTGCTATGAATCATAAAAGCCCTAGGGATGATGTATCCTTCCATGCACATTTTTGGTTTCCCAGAGTAAGTCCCAGGTGTGGCACAGTCAAATGGAAGTTCAATTTCTAGATCTTTGGAGAGGGAAAATCCCCATATTGTTTTCAGAAAGGCTACTCTAGCCGGCAGCTGGCATTCCCCCAACAATGATTGAATGTACCCTTTTCCCCACACCACGCCAGCACTTGTTGTTCTTTGCTTTTGAGTCATAGTGCGCCCAGTCTCTGTGGTGTAAATGGTATCTCATTGTTGTTTTGATTTGCATCTCTCTGATGATTAGTGATGATGAGCATTTTTCATATGTTTTTTGGCCATTCAAATTTCTTCCTTGCTGAAGTTTCTGTTCATTTCTTCTCCCCATTTTTTTGATGGGGTTGTTTATTTTCTTCTTGTAAGGTTCTGCAGTGCCTGATATATCCTGGATATTTTAACCCCCTTATCAGATGGTATTGGGTGAATATTCTCTCCACATTCTGTGGACTGCTTTTTTGTATCTTAGTCACTGTTTCTTTTGGGTGCAGAAGCTTTTTAGTTTCATGTAGTCCCATATATTTATCTTTTCTTCTAAGTTGCTTTGTTAGTGATTGTTTCATCTTTGAAAGATGCCTTTAGCTTCAATGTCATGGAGGGTTTTTTCTATATTTTCTTCAGTGTACTTTATGGATTCAAGTCTGATATTGAGATCTTTAGTCCACTTTGATCTGAATTTTTGTGCATGGTGTTAGACACAGGTCCAAATTCATTTTTTACATGTCGCTGCCCAGTTTTCCCAACACCACTTATTGAAGAAGGCTTTCCCCTCCATTTTAGACTCGTTGCACCTTTATCAAAGATTAAATGATCATGTGTTTGAGGGTTGGGTGTCAGGATTCAATTCTATTCCATAGGTCCCGGGTCTGTTTTATTCCAATACCATGCTGTTTTTTTTAATTACTACTGCCTTGTAGTACAGTTTGAGTTGGGTAGGTGATTGCCCCCATCTTCTTTTTTTCGAGAATTGCTTTAGCTATCCCTTGGGGTTTATGCGTTCCATACAAATTTCAGGATTGTTTGGTCCACAATTTCTTTGGAAGAATGTCATGGGTAGCCTCCTTAGGGACTGACTTGAATCTGTATAGAGCTCTAGGGAGTATTACCATTTTGACAATGTTGATTCTCCCCATCCATGAACAGGAATGTGTTTCCACATTTCCTTGTGTCCTCTTTTTTATCTCTTGGGGCAGTGTCTTGTAGTTTTCTTTGTACAGGTCCCTTTACACACTTAGGTAAGTTGATTCCTAGGTATTTGATTTTCTGGCACAATTGTGAATGGATTGTTTCCACTTAATATCCCTTTCTTCTCTTTAGTTATTTTGTATATAGGGAAAGCCACCGACTTTTGGGTGTTGATTTTGTATCCTGCCACTCTACTATCCGTCTATTGTTTCTAGGAGTTTTTTTGGTAGAGAGTTTGGGGTTCTCTAGGTATTAATATCCATGTCATCTGCAAATAATGATGGCTTGACTTCTCTTCCTTGCCTATCTGGATGCCCTTGATTGTCTTTCTTCTCTGATTGCCACAGCAAGTACTTCCAGTACTATATTGAATAAAGAGGTGAGAAGTTGACAACCTTGTCTTGTCCCTGATCTCAGGGGAAAGAGGCAAAAAAAAACAAAATGGAATATTAGTCAACCATAAAGATGATAATGCGTTGTTGTGACATATAGTATGCTGAGTGAAATGCAGACACAGGAGAGGGAGACCAAACAGAGGCGCTCTATTCTATGCGAAATATAAGGCTTCATTGGAGAATAATGGAATTGCCCAAAGACAAGTGGAAACTAAGAGCATGAGAACTGGTAGTCGGTAGGAAGTAATGCCCTTGAGGGCTAACATACATAACCGGGCAGAGAGCAACAACTATAGTAAGAGGAAGATCAAATGGGAGGAGAATTTAGAAGGGCTAAGGATTGGTAAAGTGTTCACACATTATGAGACCCCTAACAACTTAGCAATTTAAGTAAATCACAGTGCAAAAAGCTCTGTATATTTTTAAAGTCCCTCACTTTGAAATTTTACTGGTTGGTTGGAGGTGAAACAGAGTAGCAGGAAGACAAGGAGGTAGGGAGCGGACACTGGTGAAGAGTTAATTGTTGAAATAATGCTCTGCGCCAAAGCTAACCATGAATAACTGTAATTTCACAGTAACTAATAAAGGGGAAAGCTCCTGTTCCTTAGTAACTTTATACTTATTCTAATATTTCTACTTTTACTATATATTTTTGTTGTGTTGAGAAATGATGAGTTATTTGGTAGGATACTTAGCTATGAGTTGTGCTTCTTTGTTTAATGGTGTGTCTGGGAAGGTTTCAACCTAACGCCCCATTCCGGTAGCAGTGGAAACCTGCACTTTAGTTGTGTATCTGGCTGCCCTTCCTGTTGCCCATGGGATAGAAGCCGAACATTTACTCAGAAGGAAGAGAGAGACTCAGACTGAAAGAATCTACATGGTGGTAGGTAGGATGTACCAAAGAGCCGGAAAATGGATGAGCGTAAGCAGGTGAAGTCAGTGTCCACAATGAAGACATGAGACCAACATGAAGTAGCGCAGCCATGGTGGTGGGGCAAAAGTGGCTAGAGATTGAAGTCACTCTAGGGGAGGCCAGACATGTGCCACCACTCCCTAGCTGTGTGACCCTGGGCAAGTCAATCATAAAGAGTCTCTGTCTCCTCATTTTGTAAGATAGAATAATAACACTTGGAACACCCTCATAAAATTCCTGTGAAATCTAACTGATCAACTCATAACCAAGCTTGTGTGCACACAGCTTCCAATAAATGTTAACCCTGCTATTCTTGCTATTTGGTCAAAATTAAGAGTATGTTAAATCTCTGCTCTAACACTAATGTGTTCTCTGTTTAAAAAGTAACTTTGGAACTAAATCAGTCAAATTTCCACAAGCTTTAGTTTATCCATCTGTAATGTGACAATAGTTTCAATATCGAGAGCTATTTTTTGCACAAAAATGGTTACTACTTGTAATGACTGTTACACAAGAGCTCTCATTTACAGAATCATTACCTTAACCCAGGGAATTATCATACAAGCTCAGGTGGAAAGAAACTAACAGTTGGAAGCCAGACTAGAACACAGGCAGGGCGGGAACCATAGGTACCAGCCAAAGAAATCATAATCGCCTGGATTCAAAGAGCGGTCACAGCACATCTTCCATCTAGTTTAACACACAAATATTATAACCAGTGACAACTACATGTCAAATAGTAAGTCATAGGCACTCTCCCAACATCCAGACTGGCTGGTCTGTGTCCCCCACAGTTCATTTGGGTTACTTCTATCTTTTTCTCAGCAAAAATATCTATGTATCATTACTCAGGTGAATATGAACTACAACTCTTAGGGTGAATAGATATCAATGAATTTCTTGTATCTTGCCCCCTTAGGATTATTTCTTTTTCCTTTACACTTTTCTTTAAGTTCTCTAAATCTTACTAAAAAATAAACTGCTTACTTTGAAGCACTCCCTTGGATTACACTTGAGTCTGAAGTTTACAAGCAGAACGAAGAAAGGTCAAGATACTTTGAACCTGAAGCACTCTATTACCTTCTCCTCCAAAAGTTTCCACAAAACCCCACTGGTATCAAATAAACGATTAAAAATAAATTACAAAACAATTTTTTCAATTCAATCTCCCAGCAACTTGAGAGGGGGGCACGAGTGTTTCATAATCATATATGCATACATACCAAGAAAACTTCATTTCTCTTAAGTAAGGCCTATCTCTCTTGAGTGTTTGAAACTCAGTTTGCACCCTTGGAAATTGATGTTTATTTGAGAAGGAGCTTATTGCCAAAGTGAAGTCTATAAAATCTGTTGGCTGTTGAGACTTCAAGCCAGGAAGAACAGAGGCAATTGTGCTCACAGATATTCCACCCGACATTATGAAATCTTTGTCTTTCAAAACAATTTGTTTAAATGAAGAAAAAAGTTTACCAGCCAAAGAGAATGTTCTATTGTGGGAAATGAAATCTGGAAACCTCCAAAGCTTATTTATATCATTACTAGGCTTCTTTCTACCCCTTAACTTTTCTCCTCTCCCAGAGCGTCCGTTAATGTGAGAGCCTCCCAAAAAGCACACATTATAGCAGAAAATCTTAATGGACGATATATTTGCTCAAATCTGTTTTATCTACCAAGGAGATTTCCTTACCTCTCATCATAACTTATCTCCATTTTGTGTTTGTCTTGTCTTAATGTTGTTCTCTTGTGAGATTTGTCCCTAGGGAGTCCATTGTTTTGCCCTGTTCTCCCACCCCAAAATTCTAAAATAAAATTAGAAAACCAATCTGTTGACTTCCAATTCATTTACTTGATTTCCCTATTTCTTCCCACCTACATATTTTTTCTTCCTACCTTTTGGGGAAGCTAACAGTAAGAGCTAGAGTGTTAACGGTCCTGTGTATTCTCCCCTAGTTCAGCTGGGGAGAAGCATGCTTAGTAAAATCCATCTTCCAGGCACACACATTGCGAGGCTGTTCACTTCATAGACAATCCTTAGCCAGCACGCATGGCGGCTCCCGCCCTGCCACCCAGCGTGCTTTTCCCAGCCAGGTGGCTCAGCACAAAGGTGCTCAGCTATCTCAATATGAGACCTAAACTTAACCAAATAGCTGTCGGCTCTTTTTAAACGTATAAGGCATTTCAAATTCATAAGATTTAGGACTTAGTTGAACAATTGATCTCAATGTTGGTGAGGGGTAAAGTGGAAGTCAAAGGTATTTGTTTGTTTTTGGTCATTTCATTTTCTCCTGCCAGTGCTACTAAGCATCCATGCAAGACCTGCAGGTTGCTTTGCATTACCTGTCAGAGTATAAGGTTGCCTGGATCAGCATCACAGATATCATCCATGAAGTTTGCTAGAAATGTAGCCTTTGAGGCCCTATCCCACCAGCTGCTGAGCAGGAGCTTCATGTTTGTGAAACTCTGCTAACATCAAGTACATCCTGGGCTTCAAGAGACTTGCCTTTGGTAGCCATCTACTATGCTGCACCGCAGCCAAAAGGCGTGTTGTTGCCTCTGGGGTGCACGCCAGGTATCCCCCATCTCTGATTGGTCTTCACTTCACTAGCTATCGGGCTACAACCTACTGCTGGGGCCTTTACCGAAACCACAGGCAACGCTTGCACGTCCTCCCCCCCTGCTGCCTGCCGGCCACTATCTGGAGGGAGCAGGTTATCATTGGGGACGAGGAGTGGCCCAGGCATTTACAGGCTCCACGCTCCCAGAGAGGAGCAAAAGACATTTCATGAAAGCTCCCGCAATCCCTCAATTCCCTGTAGGAGATAATGGGGTGGGAGGGGAGACATTTCAAAATAATCCATTTGAGTTCTTTCCACTTATAGGGGCCATTCTCTCTCCTACCAGAGTAGAAGGAAAACAAAAACCGTTGTTCCCTAAGTACATGCACTTACATATATATTCCCCAAGGGTTCAGAAATGGCCCTGGGGTTAAACACTTCCAAAGCGCTAGAGGCTTCTTAGGAGTTAATTTAGTCTATGAAGACAGGCACTTTTAAACTTAGGTTCCATCCCCACACTATATAATGTGGCTGCTATCCAGGAGACCCGGCCCTGAGGTCGTTCCAGCAATGCGAGGGGTTGGAGACCAGGGTTTGATGAATAGGTCCTTAGTTATGTCTCCAGCTTCATGCTGAAGTATCAAACAAAGCCATCAGATGCTCTCAGGTCATGGCAATAAAAACAATTCTCCAATGTCGGACCCCTGCATTTGTTTGTTTCTATTCTCCAATGATAGCTTGGAATTAGGGTTTTTCTTTCTTTGTCTCTTAGGAAGATAATGTAACAAAAACTGCAACAGCATAAGCTCAGCCCAAATACTGAGCTTCCAGTTGGTTCTTTATGGTTTTGTTGCTCTGTAAGGCCTTACACTGTCCTAAAAACACGGCCACATCTTGACCAGCACCTGGCCGAGTGAGGAGAGGACCGCGGAGATCTGGAAACTCCTGGCAGGATTTCATCTCCTCTGTGAATCATGATCAGGGCACCACATCTTCCTCCCAGAAGCACCTGCATAGGATGTCTGAGTGTGTGCTCCTAACAGGTAGCTTTAGATCTCAAGTTTTTAAATGTCTCCACGTAAAAAGAAAAATATGTATTTCCCTACCTTCCCTATGGCCATGCCACATTTTCCTACTAGCCCTTCCAGAAGCGGAAGGAGTAAGGGAGAAAGAAATAAACAGCTAAACTGGGGAATGGATCTTCACAATGATCCCACCAGTTGTTTTTCATTCAATGAAGTTTCTGACCCTCTGGGAGTTTTCTCAAATGGACTCTGCAGACTGAGAAACTGAGATTCGGTAAGGGGTGAACTTGCGCTGGCTTAGTATGTGACCTTTTTTGCCAGGTGTAGCCCGGAGAGGACACAAGATTTGGTGGATCACTTGATCGCTTAGTCGCTGGCATCCCGTTATTCACCCATTTTCCTCAGCGGGTACCGTAACATTTCCATTTGACCCCTCACGTGCCAGTGTAGCCCAGCGACTTCTACTTGCTTCAAGAATAAGAAGAGCCTCAAACCGTTCATTCAGGGTCTTGATGAAGAAATCTGGCACCATCTGGTAGGTGGGCGACCACGTGATCTTTTGACATCCTATAGGATCCAGTAAATGCCGGCTCTAGTTCAACGGTCGGTCTCCAACTGCATTACATGTCCCAGCCCATCTGATTTTCGATGCCTTAGCTTAAAAGAAGACAAGGTATCCTGACTCTGGATCGTCAGCAGAGGTGGGAGCTCACTTCCTTCTCTCACTTGAGTGAGGTATGATATTCAAGCATAGCTCTTGAGTCTCTCTGGGAGGAACATATACATTTAAATATGTCACAATCCACAACTCTTTGGGGAACATACACGACTTTAAATATTTCACAATCCACACTGCCAAAGCCCAGAAGTAACACTCACACCCCCACAGCTACCACCATGCCCATGGCCCAGTTTCATCATCTCACAACTAGGCTCTGCAGGGACGCCAAACTGCTGAGAATTTCAGATACAATGACCTTTAGTCATTGTATGAGAACACCTCAGGTCTTCACCGAGAGCTTTCCAGTGTACACTAGCCACCCATACTTCCAGAAGCCCCAGAAGCCACACCCACATCCACATCCCACTGCCGTAGCTCACTGCCCAACTAAATATTCCAGAACTACTGAGCTTGCGGCCACATTCACGACCACACAACGCAGCCCCAAGCTCTACTACAATTTCTACAGTAGTAGTACACCAAATTAGATGGGAAAGAGCTACTTGAGAAACCAACTAAGTTAAATAAACAAAAACACTAACACAGAGGTTCAGCTAAAAACAACAGCTTAGTACACCATTAGACAAAACTTAATGCCCCTTGGGGCAAGAGTAACAATTTTTAGTAATCTTCTTTCACTCAAGTATGTTTTGAACAATTACTTTAGCCATTTAGGTGTACGCAAGTAATATAAAATAAAGTAGCCATTTAGTTTGTAGCAGGTAATATAAAATTGCAGGCTAAAAGGGTGGTTGAGAAATGGGAACAATGGTGGAGAGAAGATCAAACCAGTACTGCGAGTTGGTGTTGGATTTTGAATGCCTGTAACAAATGCATTATGAACAACTTTGTCAGCCATGGTGTTTAAATAAAGGGGAGAAAACATAAACAAACATGTCAAGATCTTTAGAAATATCTCATCTTTAACAGAATCTGGCTCAACACACATAGATTAACTAAAATAAAAATAAATATTATACTTATATCATCACTTTTAAATGACCCCCAAGTATGTATCTTAAATGGATGTAACCTAAAGTGCCCATAAATTGGAATGTCCATCTCCTAGCTCATTTTCTGCTGTCATTCTTTGAATGTACTCAATAATGGTGGGTAGGAGTACTTTAATGCCTGATTTTTTGAATTTGTATTTTTAGTCATAATCCTTCCATAGATAGAAGCTATCAGGTTGGGTGTCATTCAACCTATGATCTTATTGTTTCAATTTTGTGGTGCAAATATTTACCACCACTACTATACAATTACGGGAATAACAAAGCATAAGAGTTTTGCAGCATAAGATGGTAACCCACAAGAGCTAAGCAGACCTTTATCCACCTAGAGCCACATTAAATAAAGCCTCTCATTCAAAATGCAATCCGAAATAACCAATAGGCAACAGACATATTTACGGCATCTATTAAAAATGCTCAAAGGACCCCATTCTAACGTACAACAAGTCCATGTTGTTTTAGTTTTATTTTCTTTCCACATTTTTATTAAAGCACTGTGATTTACAAAGTTATTTATAGCTGAGTTTTAGACACACAATTTTGAAGCACTGATCCTACCAGGTGTCAGCTTCCCTCCAGTCATGTTACAAGGTTATCTCAAATATCTCCTCTCTCTCTCTCTCTCTCTCTCTCTCTCTCTCTCACACACACACACACACACACACACACACACACACACACACACTCTCTGCCCGGTCCACTATTTTGACAGGCACCATTCTCTCTTCTAAGTTTGGTTTAAAGTTTGGGTCTCTTGATTTCAGTGTTATTTGCCTCTGTGGTCTGGATACCTGATGCTATCATTCCTTAGCCATGCCTTTGTTCTGGTTCCCCTGTCACAGTACCTAATCTTATTTCTCTCTCTCTCCCTCCATTCACTCTCTCATTCTTCTACTCCATATTATCTGTAGCACACAGTAGACCAGGGGAGCTGGAAGACATCAATATTAAATGAAGCAAGCCGGGATAAAAAGGATGAACACAAGATGATATCACTCCTATGTGATCTAATGGCTCGGTGGGAAAATATAAAATCCATTCTGAAACCAGCTTTTTCTGCCCGTCTTTTTCCAAATATGTGATCTAATAGCTTTGTGGTGTGTGTGTGTGTGTGTGTGTTTCATTCCTATTCATTAAGCCTTCCCCAAAGACTCATACCCTTTTCCAAATATGTGATCTAATAGCTTTGTGTGTGTGTGTGTGTGTGTTTTCATTCCTATTCATTAAACTTCCCCAAAGACTCATACCCCTTTTCCAAATTCCCCAAAATCTCTCAAACTCAATGCATATTTCTCCTCTCTCTCTCTCTCTCTCTCTTTATCTCTCTTTCTCCCTTCCCAGTGTTTATATCTACTAATTTTCTCTTCTTAGTAGATTACAGGGGTAAGATATATATAAAAATATATATCCTAATGTAAACTTAACTAGCCTTTCCCAAATTCTCTACATCCCTAATACCCCAATCAGCAAATGATTGACATGGAAGCCTCTATTTAGCAAGACATAATTATCCTACGGGAAGACAATTTGAGGCACAGACTACTTCTACTCAGTGAGCCAAAGAGGAAGATGCTCTGAATATCTAAGTGACGGTTCTTCCTTATCAAGAAGAAATTATTAAAGTCTAACTAAATAACAACCTCATGCACTAAATACCACTGAATACCAATATGAAATTTACTAATAAACAAACGTTGCTCTCTCTACCCTCAAAGAACTTACCATCTACAAGAGAGAAGCAATTCCAAAAATATTAAATCATTCCTTTTGTTCTAACTCCTACAGCCACCATCAAGGTTTGATCCCTAAGAACTTCAACATATAAACGAAGGTCAGAGAGGGTAGTACATGGTGCTTGCTTACATGCCATAAAACCTGGACTTGATCCCAGCATCCCATATGGTCCCTAAGCACATAAAGAAGAATTCAGAGCCATCGCTCCTAGGCCTTTGACTAAGATCAAGTGAAGAATTCAGAGCCAGGAGTAACCCTGAACATCTCTAGGTGTGGCCCCAAAACTAAAAAGAATATGCCATTGGTTTTGGAGTCACCAGTGAGCAGGTTTAATTTTAAATTTAACTGTTTAATTTTGGTGTATGTCTAGTGTTAAGTCAGGGTCCACTTCAAGATGGCTGCAAAATTACTGAGGAGAAGATAAGGAATGTAGTCTATTTTCCCGTCACTACTTTAATTCTTGTTCTCTTCTCTGTGAACTCGAGGTCATTTCTTTATCTCACAGATTCCTTTACTCCTAGCAACAAGGAAAAAAGTCACCAGTGATGTATAGCAAACTTTCCTGAAGTTTTCTAGGTCACTGCCAAAGTTACATTCCTATGTGACACAGCAAGTAGCTTATCACTTACATACTAGTCATTCTCGTGGCAATCCTTTGGAGGCTGGGAAATTACTCCAAGGGCTGGAGCACACTTTGCATGCAGAATGCCCAATTTCAATTCCTGTACCACATGGTACAAAAATCAAAACATTTCTCACTGACTATTCCTACTCTAGTTTTAACCAGAGAGTTACCATCTTGGATTTCTCTATACACACTTATACACTTCCAGTTGCCTGAATAAATTTAAATTGTTCTATGTCTCTCATATATAAAAAATATATACTAAAAAGCAAAAATAGTCATAAATTCAGTATTTCCTCCAATTGAGATCTGTGCTTCATCATTAAATAGCAAAGGAGATTATTCCATAATAAAAAAAATAAAATTTATCCCTTGCTATGTAATAAAATTAAACAAAAATACTCTCAAAGAGTCACTACAGGGATTTTTTAAACTATTTTTTCACTCATGACCCCATATTGCAAAGAAATTTTTTGTGACCCTGGGTATATAGGTATGTACAAATCAAACATTAGAAAATAATAAATTATAAGTAAATGAGTTTGGAAAAAACTCTCAACTCAATTAGCATGCAGGATTCTGAACCACTGTTAAAGAAGTGAGAATAAATTATAAATTCACAAAGAACCAGGAACAAAGTCATTTCTATTTGCTGCAAAAGCCATTATCTAACATGATACTTTCGCATCCACATAAGTGGTTGAGAATATTTATCTAAATCCCATGCAGTGTTGATATTTTCTGATTCGTTAATACTAGTCATTTTTGTCTACTTTTATTTTTAGCATGCTTCTTTCACATAAGGTATGGAAGAAAAAAATTAGTAGAAGGTATTGAGACAGAAAATCTATAGCTATAGCAGTTCAGTATTCTTTCAGCTATAAGTGTCAAAGAAACATTGAAATTAAAGACATCTTCAAAGACAGAAACACCACTGCCAAGCAAATGGAAGCAAAAATAAACAAACAGATTATATAAAACTGAAAAGCAACTGCACACTCCAAAACAAATGGTGACCAAGATCCAGAGACAGCCCCCACACACTGGGAAAGAATATTCACCCAATACCTACATCTCACTAGGGGTTAATATCAAGATATCTCAGGACTGGTAGAACTTTATAAGAAGAAAACGAGTTCCCCCCGTCAAAAATGGGGAGAAGAAATAGACAATAACTTCCAAAAGAAATCTAGATGGCTTCAAAGGCATATGAAAAGTATTATTAATCATCAGGGGAGATGCAAATCAAAACAATGAGGGTACCACCTCACCTTAGAGACTGGCGCACATTCAAGAGCAAGAACAACCGGTGCTGGAATTGTGGATCGAGGAAAGGGACTCTCATTCACTAATGTGTTAGGGAATGCCAACTGGTCCAGCCGCTTTGGAAAAACACTGGAGTCATTCATCCAAAACTAGATAGTGAACTTCCATTTGACCCAGAAATACTATCTACTTCTATATTCTTTGCAGCATCTATTCACAATTGGCAGAATCAGGAAACAACTCAGAGCCTACAGGGAACAGAGAGACGGCTAAAGGAAATCCCAGCATGTCTACACAATGGGAATACTATGCAGCTGTCAGAAAAAGATTACTTGTCTTCCCCCTTGTTCATCGATTACTGGAGGCGGGCACCAGTATGCTCCATATGTCCTGCCACACATGCTAGAGTATGCCCAAGGGAGCATCCCTCTGCTCACTCCAGAAACATAAAGAGTCTCAAACCATTTCCATCAGGTCATGGGATAAGTTTATAAGTATTGCTTGTATTTGGCATAAAATACAACAAAGAGTAGCTTGCCAGGCTCTGCTGTGCAGGTAAGATGACTCTATAGATGACTCTCATTTCATTGCATTTATTGATGAACTGGCGCAGCCACGAGAGCTAGCCACTGTGAGCAGGCTTATGATCAGCTCTTCTTCTGGTGGAGCTCCTGATGAGCTGGTAGTCCAGATGTTAGAAAATGGCGGCCTTCATTATTAGGGTTCCTCATAGGAAATTTATGAGCCAAGCAATATAGAGTGGACATATGCATGGAAATATATATAAATATATTTATTCATATATTATAAATATATATTATAAATATATATAAATATATAATGAGATATAAATATATACCAGTGTTCACTAAATGAGAGAAATCCTTAATGCCAGGCTAGAACTCAGCATTGAATATACACGAAGAGACTTATGTGACTAAGCCCTAAATGTCTTTAAGAAAGCCACAATGATTGTAAGAGAGAGAAGAGAGTAGGAGAGAGAGACAGGGGCAGAGACAGAGAGAGAGAGAAAAAGAAAAAAAAGTGTGCTACAGAGACGAGGCTGCAGGGTAAGTGGGGAGCAGATGTAAGTACATTGGTGGTAGGAATAGGGCATTGGTGGAGGGGGCGTGCTGGAGTGCTATATGAGCATCTTATGTTCAGCAGTTATGAACATCTTTTTAAGTTGTGTATCTCACAGTGGTCCACAAAAATTTTTAGCATAAATACATAAGTGTCCTGAGAAACAACTCAAAATGGTTTTGGGAAACAATGTTTTTAGAGATTTCCTAAGGGATAGCCAAGTCAAAATGTGATAGCATTATGATACTCAAGTTCTTTTATCTTTGCACTATACTATATCGTGGTATTAGATCCTTGGGGAATATCTATCAGCTAAGTTTGGAGAGATAGTACAGTAGGTAAAGGTACATGTCTTGCACATGGCCTACCCAGGCATTGTGTCATACACATTATCATGAATACTATAAACTAGGCATTACTCCCTGGCATCCCATATGCCCCCAAGCACTACCAGGGAGTGATTCCTGAGTGTAGACTCATAGTATTCACTGGTTAGCTAAAAATAAAAAAAAGATAAAAAAAAAGAATATCCATACCTACAAAGTAGAGTTTAGTGGCTCCAAGCATCACATCTACTCACACACACAATTTATTGCAGCTTTTCCCTAGACCCTTCATCAAAAGTAAAAGCTGTTCTCAAAGAAAGAACCAGAATAAGAAAGACAAGCTTAAGTTGATCTCACATATATATGGTATGTAGAATAACTGTATGATTAAATATATTATAGTAAGGGGTGAGGGATGCACAGAGATGACCCGAGAACCTAGAACCCATAGTTAAGAGAATAAGGACAGAAGAGGAAGAAATCAGTAGGGGAAGGATGAAGAACACAAGGTGGAAAAGAGCAAACAGGTCATGGATTCACTTATACAGGTGATGTGGAGTAAGTGTTCTGGCCCTATAGCTAAAATATGAGACTCAAAACACTTTGAAAACGATGAGACCTAAGCTGCAACCACTGGAACTTCCCTTGGCCTGTCAGGGTAACTGGGGAAGTAGGCGGGGGGGAAGACCCATGAATATGCGAGGCACTGGTAGAAGGATTTTATGTGCTGGCAGTAGTGTTGAAATACTATATACCTAAAACTCAACTGTCAATAACTTATGTAAATCTTTAGTTCCATAATTAAATAAATTATTAAAAATGTAAGCTAGCTTTTCTTTAGCTTCAAGCTTTTCCACACATTTACATGCCTAGTCCTAAACTATTGTGAACTGTACTACACTGTGAAAAACTCAATGACAAGGGTTGTAGTAACTATGACTAAAAAAATAATTGAGGGGGCATTTCTTAGATTTGGAATACCAGAACCTCAGAAGAGCTCCTGAAGAGCATGGTTACCC
>JAJIBD010030868.1:0-35245 GCA_021461705.1 Cryptotis parvus
AAATGTGTAGACTACTACACTTGAATCACAAGCCCTCAGTCTGACAATGTTAATTTGAATTTTACACTTTTATATTCACATCTACCCCTTCTCCTCACCTTAACTGTGGAGATTTAGCTTTGCTATACATAGAGAAATCAAGCTCTACTACAGAGCAGTTGTAATTAAGACAGTGTGGTATTGGTATAGAGACAGACCCGTAGACCTATGGAATAGAACTGAATATCCTGAAACACACTCTCAAATATACAACCACTTAATCTTTCGATAAAGGAGCAAAAAAATATTAAGTGGAGCAAAGAAAGCCTCTTCAACAAATGGTGCTGGGAAAACTGGGCAGGTACATGTAAAAAAATGAACTTAGACCTCCGTCTAACGCCATGCACAAAAGTCAGATCAAAATGGATTATAGATCTCAACATCAGACATGAATCTATAATGTACATCAAAGAAAACATAGGAGAAACACTCTATGACATCGAAACTAAAAGTATCTTTAAAGATGACACACCACTACCAAGCAAATGGAAGCAAAGATAAACAAATGGGATTATATAAAATTGAAAAGCTTCTGCACCTCAAAAGAAACGGTGACCAAGATACAAAGACAATCCACAGAGTGGGAAAGGATATTCACCCAATACCCATCTGACAAGGAGTTAATATCCAGGGTATATCAGGCACTGGTAGCACTTTACAAGAAAAAAAAGCCAACCCCATCAAAAAAATGGGGAGAAGAAATGAACAGAAGCTTCCCAAAAAGAAGAAATTCGAATGGCCAAAAGGCGTATGAAAAAATGCTCTTCATCTTTAATCATCAGGGGAGATGCAAATCAAAACAACAATGAGGTACCATCTCACACCACAGAGACTGGCACACATCCAAAACAGCAAGAACAACTGGTGCTGGCGTGGATGTGGGGAAAAAAGGGACTCTGATCCACTGTTGGTGGTAGTGCCTACTGGTCCAGCCCTTTTGGGAAAACAATATGGGCATTCCTCCGAAAACTAGATATTGAGCTCCCATTTGATCCAGCAATAGCACTCCTGGGAATATACCTGAGAGACCAAAAAACACATAGCAGAAACACTATCTGTACTTCTTTATTATTCTCTGCGCTATTCACAATACCTAGAATCTGGAAACCACCTGAATGCCCGAGAACAGAGGACTGGCTAAAGAAACTGTGGTTCATCTACACTATGGAATACTATGCAGCTGTCTGAAAAGATGAAATTATGAAATTTACCTGCAAATGGATGGACATGGAGACTATCATGCTGAGTGAAATTAGTCAGAAGGAAAAGGACAGATATAGAATGACTGCATTCATTAATAGGATATAAATAGATACCAGTGTTTTACTAATTGTGGGAAATGGTAATTGGAGATTAAAACTCACCATTGAATATACACAAAGAGACTTAAGTGATAAACTCTAAATATATTCAGGGCTAGCCACAATGTGTAAAAGAAGAGGGAGAGAGATGCAGAGAGAGAGACACAGAGAGAGAGAGAAAGAGAGGAAACAGGGCTACCTGCTATTGAGGCAGCCTGGGGGGTGGGCAGGAGGGAGTGGGGTACATTGGTGGTGGAAAAGGGCCACTGGTGGAGGGATGGGTGCTGGAATACTGTATTACCAGGAACCAATTATGAACACCTTTGTAATTGTATGTGTCACGGTGGTATAACAAAAAATTAAAAAAAAAATACCTTGGTTTACGAAGTTGCTCACAGTACAGTTTCAGGTATTCAGCTTTCCAAACCTGTCCCACAGCCCCACCACCAGTGTGCCCTTACTGCCACCAAACACCCTAGTTTCCCATCCACCCTCCCATGTCTGCTCCCTTAGCAGGCAGTAATTACATTGCTTATTACAGCTATTCACATGATTCTCACACATAGCCCAGATGGTACTGGTCTATGTAGATTGGAAAATAACTAATCTGAGTTTAAATGTAGGGAGGGATATTTTTCTCTTTGTAGTTGTTGTTGTTGCAGTGTTGGAGATCTAACAAGGGCCTGTGTGTGAGGTGTGCTGTCTACACTGCATTCCCTCCTCCTCTTGGCACAGTGTTCAGGGCAGCTTCTGGCAGTCCTCACGGTACCATGTATTACCGGGGATTCACTGCCAAATGGAAACCTATACACCAGCCCTTTGAGCTATTGCCCAGCCCCTAAAATCAGGGATTTTTTTTTTGATGGGGTAGGTTTTGGGCCACATGGCAGAGCCTGGCAAGCTACCCATGTTTTATTTGATATGCCAAAAACTAGTAACAATTATGGACCTCAATTCCATGACCTGAAGAATGGTTTGAGGCTCTTCCTGTCCCTGGAGCAAGCAGATGCCCTTGGGCTACACTTGCTTGCGACAGGACAGGAAGTATGGAGATGTTACTGGTGCCTGCTCCAGCAAATAGATGAACAACAGGAAGACAATGATGATGATACAATGATGTTAAAAATCAATATTGCTTGCAAATTGTTTATTTTCTTAGTTTTGTTTTGGTTTTACTTGTTTTGGGGCCACACTCAGTGGTATTTATAGCTTTTCTCTCAGCGATTACTCCTGGTGGGCTTGGGGGACCGAATGGGTTGCCAGTGATTGAACCCAGGCCAGTCACATGCAAGGCAAGCCACCCTACCAGCTGAACTAGTGCTTTTGTCCTGATCTTTGTCTCTGAAGAATGTTTCCATCAGAGAAGAGAGCTGAAGTCCTTTGAGGGAGGTCAGCAAGGGATGATTATTTCTCCACAACTGAGACATGTCATTAACTTTAAGAAGAGAGGTGATTCTTATTCTTTTCTTCCACAGCACCATCAGAAACATCTGGAAAAATATGAGAAACTCAGTGTGTGCTTCACCTAGAAAGAGTGGGCTCAGGGCAGGGAGACTTCAGTTCTGACAATGATTCTAGAGTTTTGATTTGCCATGGTGCAAGCAGAGCTCTCTGCTGCCAGGAACCAGGAGGCTTTGGAAAACAAAGTCTAAAAGGTGAAGATTATATAGAAAGAACTGTGGTTGAATTTCCTCTGGGCCTATGGGATAGGAGCTTGGAGTTGGAATTAATCTGATAGAAAGAAATTAGACACTTATTACACACGTAATTGGTAGTTGCATATTTACTATAAATCTACTATAGAGAGCTCAACAAATGTGTTTTTTGTGTGTGCGTTTTATTTATTATGAAGAATTGGCTCATGTGATCTGGGAAGTTAGCAAATCTGAAATTTGTAGGGCAAGATAGGTTGGAAAAGTTGATTGAGTCTCCTTTTCTAATAATAGCAAACTTGCTTTTCCATCACAGAGAAAATTAAAAAGGATATCAAGGTGTTCACAAAGAATAAAAGAATAAAAGTATCAATTGCTTCTCAGCATCAATTACAATTCTATTGTAAATTAAAATTCCTAAAACCAGGTTAATTATTAGGAGTAAGCAATCAGAAATACTAATTTTTCTATGATTTTACAGAAATCCATTTTATGTGAAATTCTTGTACATAAACAATAATTAGTTATTAATTTTCTAGTTACCTCAGTGTAGAAAATACCAATAATATCTAATATTTGAAAACTTTTCATATCAAGGAAAATTTTTTTATATACAGAAAGATAATAGAAATTTGTTATTTGATAGAATGGTTTGAAGCTCTTCATGTTCCTGTAGCCAGCAGATGCCCTTAGGCTACACTAGCATGTGGCAGGATGTATGGAGATTTACTGTTGCTTACTAGAGCAAATCGATGAACAACGGGAAGACAAGTGATACAAGTGAAGTGATACAGGAAGATAAGAAGGCGGTGTATCTTAAATGAAGTTGGAAGTAAGCATATATGAATTAATTAGTAATACATAGGTAATTTATCGTGTCTTCCTATAATTCTCCTAGGTCCTTTTATTCTTTATAACAATATAAAACTTTTATTTCATAATAAAAGAAAAGTTTAATCAATAAGAATGAACCTGGTTTTTAAGATAAGAGTTAACCTTGAATTTGAATGATTCTATTGATTTGGCCTTATGAACCCGAGGCAGCATTGCATCTGAGAATTGAAGTATACTTTAATTTAAAATGAATACTGTATAAATTTTTTGGCAAATAGTCGCAGTTGCAATGAATATGATTGTGACAGGCTTAAGCAACAGCTAAGCTCATTTAGAGATAATAACTTAGATAAATATAGGAGTCACAGAACGTTCAGTCATGAACGTTTTTTTTACTATAATTATCATTATAAATTAATCGGTAATGAGAAGTGAAGGTAAACAAAACAAGATAAGGGTACACATGACTTGGTAGAAAGCAGACAGAAAACTTAAAAAAAAGCACCATAATCCTGCCTTTTTCTTCCTCTTCCTTCCTTTTTAATTTGTAACATCAGATTTACCTACAGAAAAGCCTTATCTTTTCGAAGACTTGTCCAAGAAGTTATGGTTCTGCAACTTTACCCAATGACAGTATTTAAGTAAGTCATTGCAGGAACTGAAGGAGATACAAAGGGTTACAACCTCAGTTCTATGCTTCCCTCCCAACCCCCATTCACCATACCACACCTTTGTAGGTCATCTTGAGTCAACTAAGACATCAGTTTATTGCAGAGGGGATGACAGTTACTCTTGTCATTGTTTGTCTTAGTGTATTTTGTTTAGTTTTGTTGTCTACTAGAGACTGTGGATACAAAGTTCAACAATCCCATGGCCTCTGTTTTTTAATTGAATAGTAGATCAAGATATAATGTTATTACTATACAGTGCTCTTGCTGAAGTCTAAAAAGCTTTCTGAAACTCTGCAGCCAAGAGCAGTGAACTCTTTGCTGGAGAGAGCTCTAGGGACTGGAGCCACCCAGGTTCTATCCTTGTGTGACCTTTGAGCATTCTGGGTGTGTGGCAAAACAAGCAACAGGCAGACAAGGAACCAAGAACTGTCTTAAAGTGATAAGATATTATATTACATAATACAATATAAAAGTAGATCTTATTGTATTTTGAAACTATATTGCCATAGTTAGAAAATTAACAGTTTAAGAAAAAAAATATTATTTCAAACAGTAAAAGCCAAACCACAAGACTAGTGAGATATCATACAAATGTTAAAAGCCAAGATGTGGTAATGTGTAGTACCAGGTAAATTTAGGAAACAAAGAAAGGTGGAAAATATCATCTCTCTCTCTCTCTCTCTTGATTTATCTCAAAGCCTGTGCATCTGAGTACTTTTTCAGTACTATACCTTTACTTACTGACAGTGATATCAGTATAGACAGTAAGTTGTAAAATTGCCAAGCATGCTGTCTTATTTATTTTATGGTGGCTTTGAAAAAAAATTATTATTTCTTTTTTTGTTTGTGCCACTCCCAGCAATGCACAGGGTTACTCCTGGTTCTTTACTCAGGGATCACTCCTGTCAGGAATTGGGGGATCATATGGGGTGCTGAATATAGTGCTACTTTCAACTACATTCTATACAGTAGAGTAGGTAGGGCAACAGAGTAGTTTCCCTAACTACTCTACTATCTTTCAGCCCAAGGTAAAGGTGTTTGTTTCTTTTTCTTTTTTAACAGCAAAAAGCAAAAGCTATCAGGAAGTCAACTGAAAGAAATGGGGAAGGTCCTGGTATGCCACAAACCAGAGTGGGAGTCAGAGGCTAGCTAGGTAAGATAGAGAAGGGAACGGTGTGCTGATAATCGTTGAAAATGATGTCACCATCTGAGAACTAAGCATTGAATATAGGCAAAAAGATACACATGATAACCTCTAAATGTATGTATTATAATCCACAATGTGTAAGAAAGAGAAACGTGAAGGAGAGAGAGAGGAAGGGAGAGAGGAGGAGAGAGAGAGAAAGAGAAAGAGAGAAAGGTTAAAAGGAGATAAAGAACATGCCATGTAGGTAAGCCTGGGGAAGGGGGAGGGAATTGGGGATATTGGTGGTGGAAATGGGCTTGGGTGGAGGGATGGGTGCTGGAACACTGTAGAACCAAAACTCAAACATGAACATCTTGTAATTGTATATCTTACTACGGTGGTATAATAAAATATTTTTTTTAAAAAAGAATATGTTTAAAATGTATGGCACAAAAATGTTAGATCCAGTAAATAGTTTCATCAAAAATTTTTTACCTAAAAATTAATGTCTAGAAAGCAAAAACAAACAAACAAACAAAAGAATTGGGGAAAGTTCATAGGACAGTGACCTTCCCTAGGCATGGGAGCAACGGAAAATTTGTTCCAGAAGTAAACCGTATACAAAAACAATTAGAGCATAGAACAATTATGGCAAGTTTTATGAACAGTGATTTAAATGGAGACACTAGCATGATCTCTGCCACTTTCAGAATTATTAGTAAAGCTACAGGGCACAGCTCTCTGAGCACCGTAGTCTTGAATTGGAGGGAATATGTGGGTCAAGACAGGTGAAGAACACAGAAAATCAAATATCTAGGAATCAACTTAACCAAGTGTGCAAAGGACCTATACAAAGAAAACTACAAGACACTGCTCCAAGAGATAAAAGAGGACACGAGGAAATGGAAATACATTCCCTGCTCATGGATGGGGAGAATCAATATTGTCAAAATGGTAATACTCTCTAGAGCTCTGTACAGATTCAATGCAGTTGAATAAGGATACCCATGACATTCTTCAAAGAAATTGACCAAACACTCCTGAAATTCCTATGGAACAATAAACCCTCAAATATAGCTAAAGCAATCCTCGGGAAAAATAAGATGGGAGGCATCACCTTTCCCAACTTCAAACTGTACTACAAGGCAGTAGTAATTAAAACAGCATGGTATTGGAATAAAAACAGACCTGTGGACCTATGGAATAGAATTGAGTATCCTGACACCCAACCTCAAACACATTATCATTTAATCTTTGATAAGGGTGCAAAGAGTCTAAAATGGAGTAAGGAAAGTCTCTTCTCTGGGCAGCAATATGTAAAAAAATGAATTTGGACCTCTAGCACCATGCACAAAAATCGGATCACAATGGATTAAAGATCTCAATATCAGACTTGAATCCATAAAAGTACATTGAAGAAAATATAGGAAAAACCCTCCATGACATTGAAGCTAAAAGGCATCTTCAAAAGTGAAACATCACTAACAAAGCAACTAGAAGAAAAGATAAACATATGGGACTACATGAAACTAAAAAGCTTCTGCACCTCAAAAAGAAAAAGTGACTAAGATACAAAGCAGTCCACAGAATGGGAAAGAATATTCACCCAATACCCATCTGATAAGGAGTTAATATTCAGGATATATCAGGCACTGGTAAAACTTTACATAAGAAAACAAACAACCCCATCAAAAAATGGGGAGAAGAAATGAACAGAAACTTCAGCAAGGAAGAAATTCGAATGGCCAAAAAACATATGAAAAAATGCTCATCACTAATCATCAGAGAGATGCAAATCAAAACAACAATGAGATATCATTTTACACCACAGAGACTGGCACATATCCAAAAGAGTAACAACAACAATTGCTTGCGTGGATGCGGCGAAAAGGGCACCCTCATCCATTGTTGGTGGGAATGTCGACTGGTGCAGGATTTTTGAAAACAATATGGACATTCCTCCAAAGACTAGAAATTGAACTCCCATTTGACCCAGCCATACCACTCCTGGGAATCTACTCTGGGAAACCAAAAATACGCAGTGGAAACACCATCCCTACTTTTATGTTCATAGCAGCATTATTCACAATAGCCAGAATCTGGAAGCAAGCAACCAGAGTGCCCGAAAATCGATGACTGGATAAAGAAGCTTTGGTACATCTACACAATGGAATACTATGCAGCTGTTAGGAAAAAATGAAGTTATAAAATTTGCCTATAAATGGATGGACATGGAGAAGGTTATGTTGAGCGAAAATAGCCAGAAGGAGAGAGACAGATACAGAATGACTGCATTTATTTGCATAACATAAATATATATGTACATGTTATGATACCAATATCCAAGGTCAAGTGAAACATATCAGGAGGTCTTGTCAAAGGTGGAAATTATCACAAACATGTGGGAGTCAGAGGCTAGGTAAGACAGAAAATGGAACAGTGTGCTAACAATTGTCGAGGGTACTAATGCCAACCTAGAACTGAGCATTAAATACAGGTAAGAAGATACATATGACAACCATTTAATGTATGTTCTGTATTCCGCAATCTGAAAGGGAAGGAAAAGAGAAAGAGATAGAGAGAAAGGGAAAAGAAATAAAGAACCTGCCATGGAGGCAGGCTGAGGGAGGGGAGGGAACTGGGGACATTGGTTGTGGGAGATGGGCACTGGTGGAGGGATGGGTGCTGGAACACTGTATGACCAAAACCCAAATATGAACATCTTTCTAATTGTATATCTCACGGTGGTATAATAAAGTACTTATAAAAAATTAAAAAAAGACAGGAGAAGAATTTCTGAGATTTAAAGCAATGCAACAGAATGAAGGATTTTTTAAAAATATTTTTTATTTTTACAATTACAAAGATATACAATTAAAAAGTTCATATTTGGGTTTTGGTCATACAGTGTTCCAGCACCCATCCCGCCACCGGTGCCCATCTCCCACCACCAACGTCCCCGTTCCCTCCCCTCCCCCAGCCCTGCTCCATGGCAGGTTCTTTATTTCTTTCCGTTTCTCTCTCTTTTCTCTTTTCCTTCCCCCTCCAGACTATGCAGAGTGAAGGATTTTTTAATACCAAAGGAACTAGACTATTAGTTTTGTTTAGGGGCTGGAGCAATAGCATAGCAGGTAGGGTGATTGCCTTGTACTTGGCTGACACAGGTTCGAAACCTGGCATCCCATATGGTCCCATGAACACTGCCAGGAGTAATTCCTGAGTGAAGAGCCAGGAGTAACCGCTGAATGTCACCCGAAGTGACTCCCAAAAAAGCACCAAAAATGGTTTTGTTTAGAAGTTCCAGATATTAGGGTTAATTTCACCTGTTAAAGTAGGAAAGTTTTTCTTTTGTTATCACAGATTCACACTCTCTTCGTTATTAGAATCCTAGTAGTTTCTTGCACCAAGCAAAAACAGAACACTTATATGGTTAAGATTTGGTAGATTTTTTTTTAAATCTAGAAAAGCTAAAATTTTTTCAGTTTAGATTAATGGAATGATGGTCTCTGGACCCTCTAACTAACTTATCACATCAATACGATTTTTGAGTATCAGGGGACACCTGTGTTGATCTTAGATTCCCAGGTAGCACTAATGATGAAGAGTAAAGAATGCATCGATGATTTACGTCTCAAAGAGCTCTGGCTAATTTATATGAACTATAGTTGGAGATAGATGAAGATGTTTCAGGTTAAAGAAAATAAACTCCATATATTATTTTAGAATTGTCACTGTCACTGGCTTCACATTGTTCATCAATTTGCTCGAGCGGGCACCGATAACATCTCCATACATCCTGTCACAAGCAAGTGTAGCTCAAGGGCATCTGCTTGCTCCAGGGACAGGAAGAGCCTCAAACCATTCTTCAGGTCATGGAATTGAGGTCTATAATTGTTACTAGTTTTTGGCATAACAAATAAAACACGGGTAGCTTGCCAGGCTCTGCCGTGTATGTGGTATACTATCACTGGAAGGTTGTCATCTCGAGCATTTACTGATGAAACTTATAGGGAAAGATCAGGGTTTCTCTTGGATGGAGCTCTGAGGAACTATGGAGTCTGAATGTTGAGAATGACTGACCGCATGATGTGTGGGTTGCTCTGGCTCTTGCTAGGCTTACTGGGATGATGGGTATCAGTTAGAACCTGTCTAGAACTGTATACAGTGTATAAATGTGAAAGATCCTGGGAAGTACCTTATCCTAAAATCAGTATTATATAAGAATATCAAGCGGCCGTGCACCAAGGGGGCTGTGGGTCTGGCGCGGGTGGCTCTCTCTTCCGGGAAGCTGGCATGGAGGTGGGGGGAAAGGGTGGAGCCCAAATCTCCACCCCGAGTCTGTACAGCGTGGTCCCTCCCCCGCACGTGTGAGCAAACCCTTGGAGCAATGTTTTTTAGAATTTTTTAAAATTATTGTACAAAAATATAAAGTTAAAAGGGTCATGAAAAGTAGATTAATTTTTAATTCTTGCATAACCAATTTTTGCAAACTTTGTCATTTAGAACAATGCACATGATCAGTTTTGGTGGCCCGGAGCCTGACATAGCTGAAATGGGTTTCAGACGGCTGAGATGAAGTTGTCAGAAGGCATTGCAACTCTTTTGAGACTTGGATTGCTTTCCAAACTCTTTGCTTATCAGAAGGTTCAAATTTCTTACAGTCCAAGGAATAAGCCCTCAGCAACTGGAGTTTTCCTACCTTTCCTGACTTGCTGCTATCCCTCTCCACTGCTTGAAGTTTGCTTCAGGTCAAAGTATAGGGTCTTCTGAGACTTAGATTTTTTAGAGGGCTCATCTGATTAGGGGCGGAATTTACTTATCACAATATCCTTATCACATCTAATAAAAGTATAATTTAAACTACAAATACAATTCTATATATAATTCTAAGTTTTAGAATCATATGTAGCATGGAGTTTTAGTAGCTACATAAAAACAAACAGAAACAAGTGCAACTAACTATAATAATAATTTTATTTAACCAGTAACTTGAATGTGCATTCTATAAAGAACATTACTAAGGAGACAGTTTGCGTTGTTCTTACATTGTCTTTAAGTACCACATATCCAGAGCTGCAGCTGGCTCTCCCTCATACTAGGCTGACTATGAGGCGTCCTGGAGGGACGCCTGCTGCCCCCTAGAAACTTAGAAGCCAGAAAAACCTCTCGCACCGGAATAGGCACTTTTCTTTTCTTTTCTTTTCTTTTCTTTTCTTTTCTCTTCTCTTCTCTTCTCTTCTCTTCTCTTCTCTTCTCTTCTCTTCTCTTCTCTTCTCTTCTCTTCTCTTCTCTTCTCTTCTCTTCTCTTCTCTTTCTTCTCTTCTCTTCTCTTCTCTTCTCTTCTCTTCTCTTCTCTTCTCTTCTCTTCTCTTCTCTTCTCTTCTCTTCTCTTCTCTTCTCTTCTCTTCTCTTCTCTTCTCTTCTCTTCTCTTCTCTTTTTCTTTTTTTTTTGCTTTTTTGGGTCACACCTGGCAACGCTCAGGGGTTACTCCTGGCTCTGCACTCAGGAATTACTCCTGGCGGTGCTCGGGGGACCATATGGGATGCTGGGGATCGAACTCGGGCCGGTGACCATGTGCAAGGCAAACACCCTACCTACTGAGCTATCATTCCAGCCCCTGGAATAGGCACTTTTCTTTTCTTTTCTTTTTTTTTTTTTTTTGGGTCATACCTGGCGATGCTCAGGGGTTACTCCTGGCTCTGCACTCAGGAATTACTCCTGGCGGTGCTCAGGGGACCATATGGGATGCCGCGGATTGAACCCGGGCCGGCACAGGCCGGCTGCATGCAAGGCAAACACCCTGCCCGCTGGACTATCGCTCAGAATAGGCACTTTTCAAGTGCTTAGTTGCTCCAGGTGTCTAGTGGGTGAGGTGTTGGGATGTTGAAACAAGCTTTTACTTGCCTTTCCAACACCATCCACCAGGTGTCACAATGCATCTACAGCTCTAAAGCGTTTTCTGTCGGTGACAAATTTTGAATATAATTCACACTCACGTTAAAAACAATTTTCTCTGTATTTTGGGTTTCACATAGAGTTTTTGCCTAGATAATAGAAGAAAACAAGTGACGTATATTTTACTAAACATGAGTGTGTGTGTGTGTGTGTGAGAGAGAGAGAGAGAGAGAAAGAGAGAGACTCATCTTTCCCTTTTGGTAATCAATTCCCTGTTAGATGACCTATTGTAAGAGTGAGGTGGACAGGGGGATTAGACCACCCTCCTATCCACTGCTTTAAACTCAGAAGCTGTCACGTCTCCCCCAGTTAAGATAAAAGGAGGATATCCACATCTCTCTGTTATCCTCCCTAGAAGACCCCGCCCATAATAAGGAAACTTTCCTGCTCTTCTTTTCCTCTATAAATAAATGAAGTTACTTCATTTAAAAAAAATTTTTTTTTATTATACCACTGTGAGAACAAATGAAGTCACTTCTAATTTTGGCCGTTTTGTCTTCTGCTTCCAATCCTGACTGGTTGAAGGCAAGAGACTGAGTACACTTGAAAGAGTTGGCCACCCGATGGGGTGACTGGGAGCCTTGGAACGCCGCGCCTATGAAGGAAAACTCTGAGAGACCAGGTCCTATGCAAAAGCAAGGGTTTTATTAATATTCGAGTATACCCAGGCTCATAGCATGACCACAAGCAGTCAGCAGCTAAGAGCCCGAGCCCTTCCAGGGAGGATCTTTTAGAGATAATTCCGCTGCTACAGAAAAGCCCGTGCATAACCATCCAATAGATTTAAACTATTACATCAAGGTCTGCGCACAGGCAGCCAATCACTTTGTAACAAGTTACCATCACTATCAATCGGGTCACACTCAATACTTCTTTCTATATTTGGTGTGGCTAGACACACGTGTGGGATTGTAGGTCAGCAACGGCTATGAGTACATGCAGGAATGCAATTCAGGCAATTCAGGACAGTTAGCAGGTTCTGGGCGGGGGTGTCTCCTAACCTCTAACAGGAATTTGTTCTGGGCCTTTTGTAGATAGCAGGATGAAAAGGTCACTTAGGCCCCTAAATTGGTAATTTTCCATGATTAGGCCTGCCCTGGTTGGGAAAGGGGTTGCTGCCTTCTTTCAAACTCTAGCATAATTTTGAATTATATGCATGTGCAAACTTCCCAGCCTCTCCAACGTAAACTTAGATCATTTCAAATACCTAATCTTTTTTTTTATAACAGCAGAAACAGTTATATTTTTTTACCTTCTCAAGTTGTTTAAAAGAGTACTAAAAAATACAAAAACTATTTTTAAGTAACAATGTTATTTTTTTCATATCATTACTGACATATACTAATTGTCAATAAAGATTTTTTACTTCTAACACAAACTAATTTCAATGAGATTGTGATGTTTTAGTTTATTGATGCTACTTTAAAAATCAGAACCACTTAAGAACTTTTGTTTAGTTTTTGGAAGGGCTTTATAAGATCTTATTTTTAGTACCAGTGATTCCTATATGCAAGCCCAAGATTCTTATTAATAGGTGAGATGCATAACAAATTTTCTATAATATTCTGTGGCTCTAATTTTATAGTTGTGTGCTTTGAGTATTCATGAGGTAAAACTAAAGGTATATATTTAGTGACTGCAGCATTTCATGTTCTTTTTTCTTTAACATATAGAAAATCATTAATGTATAAAATATTTGAATAAGAGCATGTGCCATACAAAAGTAATCATGATACCATGATCATGAAGGTGGTTTTCCCAGGGCGAGGCTTATCCATTGCACTCGGATGTGCTGACCCCTGCTATTTCCCCAAATGTGGGAAACTAGACTGCATAATTTGTGGTAGTGGGGGGACTGCGTTCGCGCTCTCCCCTGAAAAAAAAAAGTAATCATGAGTAGTATAAGGATTAAATTGTGAGTTTTATTCCTAACTTTTAGAAAGTGAGTCTAGTTTACGTGTATCTTTTTTATGTTAATACCTAAAACTTCTCTTTTGTCCTATCAGTTTCAGCTATATAGTGTCATAAAATAAAAATAAACTTGATTCTAAGGAAAAAGCAATAATTAGCCTCTTGGTGACTCACATTGTCAGTTTCAGAGCACTTGAATCAACCTTTCTATCTTACTGACTTATTAAGGAGCAATATAATCTAATCAATACTATAGCCAGGACTATCTGAGAATAAGAAAAATAATCACCATGTGGTGGTATGAAAACATATTAAAATATGTAAAGTTTAAAGTTAGGATAATGTATATTTTTCCATACTATTTGGAAAGAGACCTCTGAACACATCAGAAAAAAATATAACCACATATATAAATGTCTTATAACCCACTTTATCATATGTGAGCAGAAGTCAATTCAAAATGGAATAGATCTTATAACTCTGGTGTTACAAAAATAATGATGTATGTGTTAATAATTTTTTGCTACTCAACTCTTAGGAACTTTTCTTTCTTGAAGAGATTGTAATAATGCCAAAAACTAAAATTCTAATTTGTTTCTATCTGCAAGCACAATGCTACTATAGTCCAAGAGATGGCAGTCAATACCTTTTGTAAAACATGATTTATGTCACTACTCATGGTAATTCAAATGCAATTTCTTTATTTTAATAACATCAGCACTAAAGTAATTATTAAAAGAATGAAAACTACTGAAATTCTAAATGGATATTTCATTGTGTAAGTGTGCTTTAAAGAGATTCCTCAGAGTATTTTACAAAGCAAACTGAATAGGTTTTTCTCTCCTTTTCTCCTAGGCTTTCAGAGCAGTGACTTCCTAAAATTACCTATACAACAGTAGGATTAAATAATAAATATTACTGAATATTCAGAGGTATTAAAAATTAAAATACTAATAATATCCCTTAGAAAGTATGCCGGGACTGCTCACTGAGGCTTTTTGAATACCATACTTATACTTTTTGGTGTAAATTCATAATTAAAATTAACTCATTTTAGTGCCAGGTAGGAGTGATTTTCTCATGATACAAGAAAAGAAGATTATAAACAGGAAAGATTTTGCTTATGCATTAATTTTAATGGGCTGTTTTAGCCCCTGACTATATTATTCTGTATTTCTGTATATTAAATTTTTTTATGGGATTCTACAAGGTGAGGAAACACATGTCTGCTTGGGGGTCATTAGTCATAGTACAGTGAATACAAGAAACTCAGCTTACTGGAGCACTTCAATTCAAATAAATAGCTCTTTCCATCTATGTGCTAGTTTTTAATGCTCTTTATTATGCAATTAATGACTCAAAACCCATGTGTTGGCTCATTTCTGTGAAATAGAAGGTTCAAAAGAGGTTTTTTTTTTTAGTATCTCAGGTCAGGGTATTGGTTCAACTGTGTTTTTCTGGAGTTCACATGATTGTGGCAAAATTATTTCCTTGCTATATGTTATTTTCTTGCTATTTTCTTGCTGATTGTTATATTTTCTTGTTACTTTTATTTTATTGTTACTATTTTCTTGCTGATTGTTATCTGAGAGGGGCTGCTTGAAAAATTTAAAAGTAATTAATTTTAGGCATCTAAACTTTTGCAGTACTGTTAGTAATAAACATACAACAAACATTCCAATAGCACACCCTCTATCAGAAAATCTGCTTCATTCACTGTTTTCTTAGTGTCCTCTGCAGTTAAACTCAGCTCTGTAGAGAAGTTCACAGGTTCCGTTGCCTTTGGCTGGTTATTATTCAAAAGGGAATTGATTTTAAATGCTTCCTTACTGCCCTCCATCCCTCCTTTCATCCATCTCTTCCTCCATCTCTCCCTCCCTCTTTCTCTCCTTTTTCTTCCTCTCCTTTTTTTCTTATTTTCATCCATTCATCATGCCTTTTTTCTTTGTTTTCTTTTTTTTTTAATTGAATTACTGTCAGATAAACCATTACAAAGCTGTTCATGATTGGGTTTCAGCCATACATTGCTCCAACACCATCTCTCCACTAGTACAAGTTTTTAAACTTCAGTGTGTCCTGTTTCCCCCCCCCCCCACCCCCCCCAACCTGCCTCTCTGGCAGACATTATTTTTCTTTCTTGAGGTAATAAATGGACAAGACTGTAAATGTTGATAAATTTTAAAAGTACAATTGTACACAGCATCTGCAAATTGTCTATATCCCTTCATTATTGTTCCTGGGGCCCTTACCATCAGTAATATTTCCTCTCATGTTAATTCCCTTGTATTTGAACCATTAATATCAAATTTCCTATATAAGTCCCTTGCATACGTTACTCTGTTTTTCAAAGACGAGCTTATTTCCTTTTAAAGGTTCACTCAGAGCTGGAGCTGTAGTAGGGCAGGTAGGTGCTTGCCTTGCACTTGGCTGACCTGGGTTTTATCCTCAGTATCCCATATGGTCCCCTGAGCAGTGCAAAAACTAATTTCTGAGTGGGGAAGACAGGAGTGATACCTGAGCACTTCTGGGTGTTACACCCAAAGCCTAAATAAGTAAATAAAAATAAAAACATAAAGGGGGCAGAGAGCTAGTACAGTGCATTGGGCATTTACCTTGTACATGGCCAACTTGGGTTCTATCTCCAGTATCACACATGGTCCCCCAAGCACTACCAGGAGTAATTCCTGAGTGGAAAGCCAGGAATGACCCCTGAGCATCACTAGGTATGACCCAAAAGCCAAAAAGTCAAAAATGAAAAAGAAAAGTTTTGATATTTATAGAAAAGAAAAAAAAGAAAAAAAATGGCTTACCTGATTAGGCCAGAGGTACTGAATATAAATTTCCCTAAATTTATTTCCATAAATAGGCAAACTGATTCAGGTTCTTAATTATATCTACGAAATGTTTCATACTAGAGTGTATATATTGCTTGATAGGATATGCATATACTCTAGGGGTTGAGACGCTAGAGACTCTGGTGTCTCAAGTCTTTTCTTTCTTTCTTTCTTTCTTTTCTTTCTTTCTTTCTTTCTTTCTTTCTTTCTTTCTTTCTTTCTTTCTTTCTTTCTTTCTTTCTTTTCTTTCTTTCTTTCTTTCTTTCTTTCTTTCTTTCTTTCTTTCTTTCTTTCTTTCTTTCTTTCTTTCTTTCTTTCTTTCTTTCTTTCTTTCTTTCTTTTCTTTCTTTCTTTTCTTTCTTTCTTTCTTTCTTTCTTTCTTTTCTTTCTTTCTTTCTTTCTTTCTTTCTTTCTTTCCTTTTTTGGGTCACACCCAGCAATACTCAGGTGCTACTCCTGGCTCTTTGCTCAGGAATTACTCCTGGCGATGCTTGGGGAACCGTATGGGATTCGGGGATAGAACCTGGGGTCGGCCACATGCAAGGCAAACACTGTACCTTCTGTGCTATCACTCCACCCCCAAATTTTTTCCTTCTCGAGAAGGGGAAGTGTGCTAGGAATTGGGCCTCCTGTTCAAGGCAATACCTTATGCTATGAGTCATATCCTTGATCATCCAAGGTTTTCTTTATTACCAACTTGAAAAGCTTTTTTTAAAATAAGTACTACCTCTGATCTATAGGAATCTATTAAAAACTAGAACAGATCAGCTTTCTGAAACACGACACTGGCATTTGGATAGTGGATTGGTATGATAAAGCATAGAATATTTATACTCTTGTAAAAGCAATGTTACTGCAATAAAAATAAGTTTTAGGACTGGTGTGGTAGTATAAGAATTAAGTTGCTTGCCATTTATGTGGTACATTCTGGTTTGATGCTTTGCAACAAATATGGTTTCCAGAGCACTGGCCAGGAATGACCTCTGAGCACAGAGCCAGGAGATAGCCCTGAGCACAGCTGGATGTGGCCCAACACCCACTCCCAAATAATAAATTCACTGTATCACTGTATCACTGTCTTCCCATTGTTCATCGATTTGCTCTCTCCGGCACCAGTAACATCTCCATGCATCCTTTCACAAGCAAGTGTAGCCCAAGGGCATCTGCTTGCTCCAGTGACAGGAAGAGCCTCAAACCATTCTTCAGGTCATGGAATTGAGGTCTATAATTGTTACTAGTTTTTGGCATAACAAGTAAATAAAACATGGGTAGCTTGCCAGGCTCTGCTGTGTAGGTGGTATAGTTTCAGTAGAAGGCTTTCATCTCAAGCATTTACTGATGAAACAAAGGGGAAAGATCAGGTTTTCTCTTGAGTGGAGCTCTGAGGAACTATGGGGTCTGGATGTTGAGAATGACTGACCTCAATAAATTAAAAAATAATAGAAATATAAAACCATTATCATAAAACAGATAGAACCTTACATGTTATTTCTATGGTTTTTTTTCTTTTTGAAACAGTTTTTAAATTGATTGAAGTTCTGTGAGTTATGGTGCTATTAACTATTTTCTGTGTACATAATTTTAACACCACACCAATCACTGTGTGCCCACCTCCTCTCTTAAGAACCTCCAAGACCCCTTTATTAAAGATAGATTTGAGAACCCCCAACTCAGAGAAACATATATGGAATTCTTTGCATAGTTAACTATAGTCAGTAAATTTTTTAGAAAGAAAAATTTGAAACCTCAGAAAGAAAGATACCATATCATGAAGTCATGTTTTAAAACTTTAATGAAAATGTGGCTCTAGGTGTTGAAAAGTTTAAAATTATATTCATAATATGAAATATGTTTAATTGACAATGAATATGGAGCTGTAATGAAAGAAACCAGTGCAAACAAAATTATATAAGGCTTAAAGACCATAAAAGGCTTAAAGAATGGGAAGAAAAGTATTTAAAAAAGTGTTACAAATGTTTAATCCCATAACAATATTTTTTAGACAAAAAGGTATTAATGGGCGTAAAAAGTGGTTATTAGGATGTCTGAATTTTACAATGATTACATTTATTTTGAAATATGACACAAATAAGGATTTAATAGCAGCTGAAGTAGTAAAATTTAAATTTTTTCAAATGACCTAACTATAAAAAAATACAATTAATAAAATAAAAAGACACTATTGTTAATATAAAGCTTATTGCATGAAAGTAGCTAATGCTTATTTTGAGGCAAGTAGAATAAGAAAAGGGAGAAAAAGTAAGGAAGATTTTTATCAAAAATACAACTGAAAGTTTACTTATCTTCTGAGTAAGAATTTTTTTTAGTTTTTGAGTTTTGGGCTACATCCAGCGATGCTCAGGGATTAACCTAGCTCTGCACACAGAGATTACTCCTTACAGGCCTTGGGGGACCATATGGAATTCTGGGAATCAAACCCTACACATCTTACCCACTGTAGCATCACTCCGGCCTCTGAGTATTGCACAATTTCTTAAATGTATAATACTGTTTTTAATTCTTAGGAATTCCAAAAAATATTACCATAGTTGGATGGAAAGAGTATTTGGGAAATATGAAAAAGTTGTGTCTGTACATACACTACATTATACATTCACAGCTAATACAAAGTGATTTACCTTGGAAGAATTTGAAACAGAAGAGCCAGCAGCAAAAACTATTGTGGTAAGTTCTGCAGAACACAAAAAAGTCAGATTTGCTGTTTTGAGTAATTGATAGAATATTAACATATGTTAAGAAAAACCTCAACTACTGAATGTGTATTTTACTTAATTTTTCCAATTTGAAGGGAATAATTATCAAATTATATAAGGTAATTAAGAGGTATTTGAAGGTTAATCTTGGTGTGAAGAAATTAAAATTATAGCTAATATAGTAGATTCATATCTTTAGGGTTGCTGTTGAATTCTGTTTTTTGAAGAATTAATATTTTTAATTGTATCACAGATACACAGTTGCAAAGTTGTTTCTGATTGAATTTTAGTCATATAAAGTTCCAACTCCCATTCCTTCACCAGTGTGCATTTCCCACCATCAATATCCCCAGTTTTATTTTTTTTAATTTGTTTAAATTTTTTAAAATTTAATATTTTTTTATTATACCACCATGAGATATACAATTACAAAGATGTTCATATTTGGGTTACGGTCATACAGTGTTCCAGCAACCATCCCTCCACCAGTGCCCATTTCCCACCACCAGTGTCCCCGATTCCCTCCCCCTCCCTAGCCTGCTTCTGTGGCAGGTTTATTATCTCTTTCTCTTTTATTTCTCTTTCTCTCTTCCTTCTCTTACACATTGTGGATTGCAATACATACATTTAGAGGTTATCATGTGTATCTTTTTGCCTGTATTTAATGCTCAGTTTTAGGTTGGTATTAGCACTTTTGACAATTATTAGCATTCTGTTCCCTCCTCTGTCTTACCTAACCTCTGACTCCCACACGTTTGTGTAATTTTCACCTTTGACAAGACCTCCTGATCCATGCTTTGCCTGACCTTGGATATTGGTATCATAATATGTACATATATATTTATATCATGCAAATAAATGCAGTCATTCTATATCTTTCCTTCTGGCTAATTTCATTCAACATGATCCTCTCCATGTCCATCATTTATAGGCAAATTTCATAACGTTGTTTTTCCTAACAGCTGCATAGTATTCCATTGTGTAGGTATAGCACAGTTTCCTTATCCAGTCATCAGTTCTCTGGCATACTGGTTGTTTCCAGATTCTGGCTATTGTGAATAGTGCTGCTATGAAAATAAAAGTGAAGATGGTGTTTCCGCTGTGTGTTTTTGGCTTCCCAGGGTATATTCCCTAGAGTGGTATGGCTGGGTCAAATGGGAGCTCAATGTCTAGTCTTTGGAGGAATATTCATACTGTTTTCCAAAAAGGCTGTACCAGTTGACATCCCCACGAACAATGGATGAGAGTCCCCTTTCCCCCAAACATGCCAGCACTTGTTGTTCTTGCTCTTTTGGATATGGGCCAGTCTCTGTGGTGTGAGATGATATCTCATTGTGGTTTTGATTTGCATCTCCCTGATGATTAGTGTATATCCCCAGTTTTAGCACTGTTGCTGTTGTTGTTGTTGTTTGTTGTTGTTGTTGTTGTTCTTCTTCTTCTTCTTCTTCTTCTTCTTCTTCTTCTTCTTCCTCCTCCTCCTCCTCCTCTTCCTCCTCCCTCCTTCTTCTTTCTTCTTCTTCTTCTTCTTCTTCTTCTTCTTCTTCTTCTTCTTCTTCTTCTTCTTTTTCTTCTTCTTCTTCTTCTTCTCTTCCTCCCCTCCCCTTCCTCCCTCTTCCAATTCCCTTCCTCTCCCCTCCTCTCCTCTCCCCTCCCTCATTCTCCCTCCCCTCTCTATCTCTCCTCACTCTTCTTCTCTTTCCCTTCACATCCTCCTCTTCCTCCCTCTCTGCATTCTCCTCTATCTCCCCCTCCTCCTCCTGAAAGGTTATTATGTATATCCATTTTTACCTAATTTCAACACTGAGTTCCTGTCCAAAATGATCATTTTCAACTATTATTGCCATATTGGTCCCTTCTATATCCTAACTGCCTTTGGCCCCCACAGACACTCTTATGGTAAGCTTACAATCACTAACCAGTTCCCCTGGACCATTTTCCCTGGCTTTGGAAATTAGTCTCAGATTATATATATTTTTTATTTCCTTCAAATGAATGCAGTCATACTATTTTTTGTCCCTCTACTTCTGACTCATTTCACTTAGCACGATACTCTATGTTATCCATTTATAAGTAAATTTCATGACTTTATTTTTCCTAATGGTTGCATAGTATCCCCTTGTGTAGATATATCATGGTTTCTTTATAGGAGAACAGTTATCTTTTTTCAGGCACTCGGATTATTTACAGATTCTAGCTATTGTGATTAGTGCTGCAATGAACATAGAATTCTGCTGTGTGTTTTTGGGCCCACAGGGTATATTCCCAGAAGTGATATTGCTGAATCAAGTGGAAGTTCAATTTCTAGTGTTTTGAGACCGAATTCTCTTTTTAACAAATACGTGAATCAAAAACCTAGAGAACAGCAACTTTTATTTTTTAAATTTATTTTATTTTATATATATATATTTTTTGGATCACATTCGGCAATGTTCAGGGGTTACTCCTGGCTCTGCACTCAGAAATTACTCTTGGCAGTGCTTGGGGACCATATGGGATGCCAGGGATTGAACCTGGGTTGGCCACATGCAAGGTAAATGCCCTACTTGCTGTACTATCGCTTCGGCCTGCAACTTTTATTTTTAAGATAAGCAGTGACAATCTTTGAAAAATCTTTGATTTTTCAGGGTCGGAAAAGGTGAACAATAGAAATCAAAGCTCAGTAAATAGGTTCTAAGCAAGTTGAGGAAAGCATTAATCAAGTTACAAAAGGATTTTTGCAATATCTCTTCTCAGCATATTAGTCTTCTTACTTTTTCACAGTAAAATATTCCGTTATGCAAAGGGCATACTGAGAAATGCAAAAGGACTCTGAAAAGGTTGAAACTGTTTTTTTCCATACTAAAAAACAGCAATAATAATTACATGATACAATGGAATACTATGCAGCTGTTAGGAAAAATGAAGTTATGAAATTTGCCTATAAATGGATGGACATGGAGAGGATCATGTTGAATGAAATTAGTCAGAAGGAGAGAGACAGATATAGAATGCCTGCATTTATTTGCATGACATAAATATATATACATATATATAAATATTATGATACCAATATCCAAGGTCAGGTGAAAGGTGGATCAGGAGGTCTTGTCAAAGGTGGAAATTACCACAAACGTGTGGAAGCAGAGGTTAGGTAAGACAGAATGGAACAGTGTGCCAATAATTGTCGAAAGTGTTATTACCACATAGAACTAAGCATTAAATGCAGGCAAAAAGATACACATGATAACCTCTAAGTATATATATTACAATCTACAATGTGTAGGAGAAGGAAGAGAGAAAGAGCGAGAGAGAGAAAGAGAAAAAGAAAAGAGTAAAGAGCCTGCCATGGAGGCAGGCTAGGGGGGTGGGGGGGAATCGGGGACATTGGTGGTGGGAAATGGGCATTGGTGGAGGGATGGGTGCTGGGATACTGTATGGCGAAACCGAAACATGAACATTTTTTGTAATTGTTTATCTCATGGTGGTATAATAAAATATATTATAAAAAATAATATGCGATAACCAAAAGTTTTGATTATGTATAAACAGAACAATAGTCATCTTGAGTTTATTTTGGATATAATTTAATGATCAGACATCTTAGTAAGAACACTTCCCAAAGAAGACTAGACTACTAACAACTACTCAGTGATACTTCTGGCCTTGTCCTATGTTTATTTCTATGTTCAGTATACCTTAATAACTTGTCTTTTCAAGGGGCCGGAGCGATAGCCCAGCGGGTAGGCCGTTTTTTTGCCTTACGCCTTGGCCGGCCTTTGCCGGCCCGGTTCGATCCCCAACATCCCATATGGTTCCCGGGCACCGCCAGGAGAAATTCCTGAGCAAAGAGCCAGGAGTAACCCCTGAGCATCACCGGGTGTGACCCAAAAAGCAAAAAACAAACAAACAAAAAAAAAACTTGTCTTTCCAGATGCCAGGCTGTGCTATAATTCTTGAGATACAAAGATGAGTAGGACCCCAAATCTTAAAAAGTCAATGCTTAGTGAGTTGTTTTATATCCATAAGTAATGATGTAAAAGCATAGCAACAATGAAACATTGATATTTTATAAATATATTGATAAATTAATATATGTCTAAATATGTTTAATAATAGGTTTGAGAGTAAAAGCTCTAAGGAAATGAGAATATAGAAAAAGTACTGATTTGCCTTGATAAATGTTATGTTCCTTAGCATTAAGGAAACAATTTTAATACCCTATCCACTGTACTATTGCTCTGAGTCCAGTCCATTAAAGATTTTGGTTCCCCTAGAAACCAGGTTCAATTCCCTTTTTCAGCTTACATATAGTCTTGAATATTATTTCACAGGACTTATGTTACTAAATTGCTTGTACATTAAACACTGTCTTATTCCAAATGTTATTTTTACGTGTCTATTACCAAACACCTCTCCCAGTTCCCAGTCACTGCACTGGACTATGAGATTTTAGAATGGCAACTTTCAGTTTTTTTTATTTTCAGTTATAGTAAGAAATACATTTTGTGAATTGTGCATAAAGTTAAAAAATAAATTTTGTAAAATAATGTCATGTACTCTGAAATTTTCATTCTATACTATCTCAATCTTTATTAATTCTATATCCTGTCATTCCATTCTATCCTATCCCATTCTATTTTATTACATTCTGAATCCTGTCTTTCAATTCTATCATGTTGCCTTGCTTTTGTGTTGCATTCCATTGTATTCCATTTTACGAACATTGATGCAACTTAATATATTAATTTAATGAATCGCTAATTGGTTTAAAACTGTGGTTTGAAAATTGCTTCAAGGCATGCATTTTTTATGATCATATCTCTAGTTTTTAGAATAGAATATGGCCCTGCTGGTTGAATATAGACATAAAAATAATTTGCTTATTTTCAGGTAGCATTGAAGATGCAAATTTTATCAGAGGAAAAAAATTCTGCTTCCATTGTGCTCAGGATACAATTCCTAAATTCACATTTTAAGAAGTAGCATAGGTTCTAAACTGAATTTTGTTAAATAAAATACTAAATTCTAATTATGCAGAATTTTTGCAATTCTACTAATATGAGTCATCCATCTCCAAGCAGTGGTACCATAGTGACAAATTCTCTATTAATGCAAGCAATTTTTTAGTTTCTAGAAGTCAATTCTAGTTTATTAAAAGATTTATAATTTAAAATATGTAAGAAGAAACTAAATAGAGTATATGCAGGACATCCAGTTTTTTATTTAGAATCACTTAAATGGGAAGAAAGTTGTGCATTTACAATGACTACCCTGAGATAAACCAATAAAGCAGGAGAAAATTAAGCTTTTTATGGTATAAACAGTATTTAAAAATCTTTAGAAGATAGTGAATAAATATAAACAACTTAACTTGATGAGTGATTTATATTTACTTATTTTAAGAACTTGAGTTTATAGGTAGATAAATAAGCAATATATAAATTTGTTACAGAATTTATAACAGACATTTACATTTATATTTTTCTCTAGTAACCCCCTCATTCTTTTCTTATATTCATAGCTAGATTTCTTAATTTCAATCTGCTCAGCCATGCTATTTCCAAGTCTCTTCCAGTTATATCACTGAAAATGCTTTTGCTTTGATCACCAGTGATCTCATAATTGCAAATTTCAAAGGGCACTTTAGGACCTCTTTCTTGCCAAACCTGTTCAATCTGATACTGTAGTCAGTTTTGAAATTTTCTTCTTCTTTGGTTTCTCTGACATTCTTTTCTAATTATCCTTCTACGTTTTGGTGCCTGCTCCCTGTTTTTCAAATTCATGTTCTTCTCACTTGAACTTCAATATTTGTACTCAGACTTATTTTAAATCTTCTTCACGGAAATCTCATCCATCTTTAAATATTACTGGAACTCATATGACTTCTAAATCTGTCATCAGTCAAGATAGCTCTTCATAAAATGCCGACTCATAGATCAATCAAAATGACTCATAAATATAATTACTACTGTCCTGGAGACTCATTCAAACTCTATATGTTTTCAATATGAAATCTCTCACTTGGATTATGCCCATCTTGAATTCTAAACATTTCCAAATTCTCTTTCCTAAATAGTATTATTTATTTCTCCTTACCCCTTACTCTATAACTTAAACAAATCTTTCTTAAGTATGCATATATACATGCAAATATTTTCATATCTCCTCATTTAGGTAACTTCCCTACATTTATCCTTTTTAATTCTAGCCCATCCAGTTACTGACTCAGGAAAGTTTTCTAGATATTCAGTTTTTTGGAATGTTTCTATATATTTAGTTTTGTACAATTCAGCTAGTGTTGTGTGGGAAGTAGAAACCATTTACCATTTTAGGTGAAAGGCATTTGGTATATGAAATTAGGCAAAACACTATTGTGAGTCTCGGATATGACAGAATGAAAGAAGGTGCTTTTGGTATTTAGGGAATGCAGAAATTCAGGACTCACAGGAAAGGTCATGTCAGTGATTGCCATCTCCTCCAGTTCTGAAGAAGTTTTAAGAATCTGGCTCTCACTCTTGACCTGAGTTCTCCTGAAAGTTTTCAACATCAATTGATAGACAATCAGAAATTATTTTTTTTGGTCTGAGGAGAGGGAGTGAATACAGCCCTCTACCTCAGAGGGACAGGAATTTTTTGGCTAAATACATTCATTGTCTTCAGTGAGACAACCGTGAAATATGTTCCATAGAAAATCTTCAGCAGGTCTGAAACCCAGTAGACAATAGCCTTAATGTGTTCTCTTTATTTTACTTCTCAGATCTCTTCTGTTTCTGAATTAACTCCAAAGCAAGCTATTTCTACTCAAAATCTGCTTATGATAATATGACATATACATTTTACACATTGCTTTTGGAGGAAAGTAATGATTTTATTTGCTTCCACATTTTGGCACAGAAAATTGTATGTGGAAGATGAAGTTTTCAGACTTAGACTTTGTGGCTTTGGGATGAACTATTTTCATATAACTTTAAAATTGATTTATACATTTGAAACTGATCCTTTTGTCTAATACTGACAGATAATATTGATTAGAATTTCAGCTTATACTACTGCAGTGCTATAGACATTAAAGCACAGATGGATTTAGTTTAAAATACATTATAAAAACAAACAAGTAAATAAAACACATTATTGTTCTTTGTTAAAGGTTAATACATGATGCTTCCAAGATTTTCTTGCAATTTGAGAATCAGGCATAATGGATCAAGTCCTATTTAGACTGACCTCATTCAGAATAGCTGAGAGCTATTTCAGTGAGGCTTTAAGTTGTGACTCATTCATCTTTGTATTTTCAAAGTCTAGTAAAACATGAGCATTTATAGTTGGTTCCTATTTCAAAGACTGATTAAGCTCATGTATTTGTACATGTTATGAATCTGTTATGGCTCATGCAATTTTCCCTTTGATTTTCTATGGAATACATAATCAATACAGTACATGTTAAAATTCACCAGAGCGATATACATAAATGGAAACAGTTACTTCAGATTTTCCGTTTCTTATGGATATTTGCATTTAGTTTGATGATCTTTGTAAGTACCCAAGTGCAAGAATGTAGATAGGAAATTTTCAGGATGATCAAGGTATGAATCAGGACTGCTGGGAGATTGTCCATGCCAGAACTGTCAATATTATAACTCTTATTCATAAGAGTTCATAAGAACTCTTGTTCTTGTTACAACTTTTGAACCTCAAGTGCTGCCTTTTCTTTTCTTTTTCCCCCTCTTTTTTATTGAAACGCCGTGATTTACAAAGCAAAACGGTTTTCATAATACTGTCGATAGAAAGTTTCATATTTCAACACCACTCCCACCACCAGTGTGTTCCCATCACCAAAGACCCTCATTTCCAACCCACTCCAATCCCCATGCCTGCTCCATCAGCTGGCACTGATTGTATGTGCCCGTTAAAACATGCAATGTTATTGATGAATCCATTTTTCTTCCTGTTCTTGGTTATGTGAGATATGGCCAAATTCTGTTCTTTCTGAGTTTCTAGAACGTGATTGGTTTCACTAGTTTGAAGTACTTTGTGGCTGCAAGAGGAGAGCTGGATGGCAGCTCTCCCCCTATGTGTCTGAGTCTCTGCATGATGGCCAATAGCCTGGAGGCAGTTTGTGAGCAGGTCCACCAGACCTCCCTGTCGGGACAGAGAGGGGAAGGGGGACCCCAGCTCCATCTCCATGAGTGCCTGGTGATTTTTGCCTCTGAGAACTGCCTACCTGGGTGCTCTGTTGTGTGGGGCTCTGGTGAGCCAGACTTGAGATCAGCTTCTCTCTTGGGTGGGGCTCTGATGAGCTGTGGCGTCCAGACCTTGAAAATGGCGGCGACTATGGAGAGTGAATTTCCTCTGGCTGCTTCCCGAGGCCCTATCAAGGTGATGGGCCAGGACCAAAACCCATCTTCCTTCCTGGGCACCCTCATGGTCAGCTGAGCTAGGGGAGAGCCAGATGGCAGCTTTCCCCATGTGTCTGAGTCTCTGCATGATCAAGTGCTACCTTTTCTTGTCAGATAATATTGTAATTTATCACTCATTTTTAACATTTATGCAAGTGTATTTGGCATGATTGACTAGATTTTGCTTGTTTGTGTGTGCACATGTGCATGCTTCTGGGCATACACATTAGTAATTAGATAAAGGGCATTTAGAAGTGAATGACAACTGTTAACTTCAGCAAGATATGGGCCTGAAAATACAGGTCAGGTAAGATAACTTTTGTGACTAGATGAATTCACAATGACAGATTTTCTTTGTGGAACTCCATATAGTTTAAAAGATTTAAAACTTTGTTTCAAAGTTTCATTGTAGATGCATATTTGCCTGCTCCTAAGACATTAAAAAATTGAGCAGGGCTGGAGTGATAGTCCAGTGGGTAGGGCATTTGCCTTACATGTGACCAACTGGGGTTCGATCCCCAGCATTCCATATGGTCCTCTGAGCACTGCCAGGAGTAATTCCTGAGTGCAGAGCCAGGAGTAACTCCTGAGCATTGTCAGGTGTGACCCAAAAAGCAAAAAAAAAAAATTGAGCAAGGTATGGTATTATGTAAATATTTTTTTCCCAATGGGTGTCAATTTAGTACTTAGGTTGCGGCATTTTCATATAATATTTAAGCTATAACACTTAAGGTAAGAGAAAATTGACATTCCAAGTTATCCTTTGTGCCATATATACACACACACAAGTAACACATATATAAATATATGAAATAACATGTATACACACATGTGTTATATGTTATATAAACATATATGTTATATATGCATATATATAAATAGCCTGGACTAGAAGTGAGTTAAATGTTTTCAGCAACATATGATAAATCCTTTATTAAATATTGAAGAAGAAATCCAAGTGTTATTACATACAGCCTTTTTTGTAGTTAAGCTTCTATATGATGAAGACAATCTAAAGGGAATGTCTTTGTAATCTTAGGATCAAAGATTTCTTAGACAAAACACTGAAAATACAAACCATAAAAAGAATCAGATTATGGTAGGTCTCTTAAAAATGGAAAACTTCTACTTATATAAAGTACTAGGGAAATAGGAAAGATTATTTAGCAATCAAAACAAAATTAAAAAATTTACACTCTAAGAAAAAAAATTTGAGTGGTTTTTAAGAAAGAAAGGGACATGGTGATAGATAAATTGGAAAAGGGGGCTGGAGTGATAGTCCAGTGGGTAGTGCGTTTGCCTTGCACACAGTTGACCAAAGTCGACACACATTCGATCCCGGTATCCCATATGGTCCCCAAGCACTGCCAGTAGTAATTCCTTCGTGCAGAACCAGGTGTTAACCCTGAGCATTGCTGGGTGGACCCAAAAAAAAAAAAAATAATTGGGAAAAGGTGTCAACAGTATGGTGTAGATGGAAATTAGACTTCTGTTCATGAATATAATGTTGTGCATACAGATTTAAATGTGTAAAGCTATGCATGGAATTTTATGCAATAACATAAATCAATGTAATTTTAAGAAAGAAAAATACCTCATTAAGAAAATTAATACATTAGTATACCTGAAACTTTGTTACTAATAATATTGTAAACCACAGTGCTTATATTAAAAAGAAAAGGTGATTACATTAAAAAAACGGAATGAATGACTAATAGACATTCACACATTTGAGAAAATGCATGTGATGCTTAACACTAAAAAAAGTATTTTTTGTTAGAGTATATAAAGATTTCCTAAAACTTGATATTAATAGGCTTTGTATTAAGAACTATCATCCCTCTAAAGTTAATTTTATGTATTGTGCTGGCTAATGTTTATGTCAATGGGGATATACAATTAGTATACTTTTGAAAAAATGACTTTCCTTTCCCCCATTGAATTACTCAGATGTCTTTGTAAAAATCAATTTGCCATATAAGTGTGTCTGTTTTTAGATTCTGTTTCTTTGGTCTCTTTGCCCTTAAGGTAACACCATCATGTCTTGATTACTGTATGTTTAATATAAAGTTTGAAACCTATTAATGCAATCCTCAAATTTCATTCTTATTTTTCAGGATTATTTTGACTGCTTTGTGTTGTTCTTATTCCCATGTAAATTTTCCAAACAGCATTGCCAATTTCTACAAAATGGAGAAAACTGTGTTTAGCCTGACTAGAATCCACATTATGTGTGTAATGGTTTGGAAGGTGACTCCCAAGTCTGAGTGAATATGAAACTTCCTATTTTTTTTTCTCTCATGGGTCATAGTTCTGTGCTATCTGTTAACAAAAAGGACAACTTCTGATGCTTTGTATAGTTTCTTTTTACAGTTCTAGACAGGTTCTAACTGATACCCATCTTCTCAGTAAACCTAGCAAGAAGACAGAGCAACCCACACATCATGCGGTCAGTCATTCTCAACATTCAGGCTCCATAATTACTCAGAGCTCCATCCAAGACAAAACCTGATCTTTCCCCTATAAGTTTCATCAGTAAATGCTCGAGATTAGAACCTTCTACTGATAGTATACCACCTACACGGCAGAGTCTGGCAAGCTACCCGTGTTTTATTTATTTGTTATGCCAAAAACTAGTAACACTTATGGACCTCAATTCCATGACTTGAAGAATGGTTTTGAGGCTCTTCCTGTACCTGGAGCAAGAAGAAGCCCTTGGGATACACTTGCTTGCAACAGGACATATGAAAATGTTACTGGTGCCTGCTCAAGCAAATCGATGAACCATGGGAATACAGTGATACAGTGATACAGCCGATGCACTACAAATCATCATACATTGAAAGTTAAATCATGAATGAAAGCAGAAATAGAAGTTTAATTTAGAATTATTATATAATATAGGAGATAATGATATGAGAAATGTATTCATCTTTTGTTGTTGTTGTTACAATGGTGCAGAAACATTAATTGGAATTATGAGGATAGGGGCCAGAGTGATAGTAGTGTGGGTAGGGTGTTTGCCCTTGCATGCGACTGACAAGGGTTTGATCCCAGCATCCCACATGGTTCCCTGAGCACCACCAGGAGTAATTCCTGAGCGCAGAGCCAGGAGTAAACCCTAAGCATTGCCGAGTATGAGCCAAAAAGGAAAAAAAACCCCACAAAATTATGAGGATATAATACTATAAAAACATAACTACTATACTAAGAAAAGTTGAAACCGTCAATCTGATATTGTGGTTGAATATACAGTTTGTTACTTTTATTTTTTGTTTCCAACAATTTAAAGACCATTTAAGTTGCCTTTTAAGAAGTTGATTTTTGACTTGGTTAATTAATTAAAGATAGACATTTTCCTTCGAAAAATTTTGGAGGACTGGGATATAACTCAGTAATAGAGTGCTTGTTCATTCTCTAGCACTGCAAAATAACAATAACCAACAAAAAACATGACAAACTAACAAAAGAGAAAACACTTTAGAAGGAGTGTGGCAATTTGACTAAAACTTTGTTTTGAATTTGTTTTGCTAAAAGTCTGTGACTTTTTTTGAGGAGGTGGTACATCAGGTGTTCAGAGTTAACTTCTTAGTTTGATACCTTGGGGTTGTTTCTGTGGTGCTTAAGGAACTTTAAAGGAATTCAACATCCTAATGCAAAGCATGAAGCTAGCTTGTTGAGCTATCTCTCTGCCCACCATGGTTATTTTTCCCCTGTGGGTTTTTTTTTGTGTTTTTTTTTAAATTGTTTTATTACACCACCTTTTGATATACAATTACAAGATGCTCATGTTTGAATTTTGGTTCTACAGTGTTCTAACACCCATCTGTGCCCATCTCCCATCACCAATGTCCCCACCTCCCTCCTCACTCCTTCAGCCTCCATGGTGAGTTCTGTATCTCCTTTCTCTCTTTCTCTCTCTCTCCTCGCTTCCCTTTCTTACACATTGTGGATTGTAGTATATTATAGGACATGATTGGTTCCACTAGTTTGATGTACTGCGGGGCTGGGGGAGCCCTCATGGATACCAGCCGCCCCGCCCCGCCCTCCCCACGGCCCCCCCCACCTCAGCATCTCTGCTGGGCGGGCTCTGATGTGCTGTGGCGTCCAGACAGTGAAAATGGTGGCTATTGTGATGCGTGAGTCTCATCTGGCTGCTTCTGAGGCCCTACAGAGGTGATGGGCCCACCCCCAAAACCCATCTTTTCTCCTGGGAGCTTCATGGTCAGCTGAGCTAGGGGAGAGCCGGATGCCAGTTCTCCCTGTTGTGTCTGAGTCTCTGCATGATATGGCCGGTTGCCCTGGAGCAGTTTTTGGGCGGGGCCCCTGGGCCTCCCTCCTTGTGTTTTTTAACAGACCAATAACATTAGGAAACTTTTTTTTTTCTGGAGCGTGGAGGAATGAGTGTCTTGGATCAAATTCAGTGCTTCAGATATGTGAGATACCTTCCACCACTGTGCTACCACAGTGGCAGCCTCCCAAATTATTGATCTAGGAAGATATATGTGGTAAGGATATTTCAGGCAGAGAAATGAAGTGAACAAAAGTAAAAGTTGTGGAGTCAAAGGCATGATTAGAATAGAGAAAATGTTATATATTAGAGAATTAAAAAAGATGTTATGAAGGGGCTGGGGAAGGAGTCTGAAAAGCTAAATTGGAGTTACGTTGCAATCACTTTTTGTAAGTAAAGCTGTTTGGATTTTATCATGTAAGTAACTGACAATTTTTAGATATCTCTAAAAAAAGAAAGTAACAGGAAAAATTTATATTCACATTACATAATTCTGGATTATCTAATCTGGATAATTCAACCATTGAATAGGTTGAAGAGAGTTATTAAATAATATTTGCAGGATGGTAGGGTATTAAATGACAGGGAAGTAATGCATAGATATGAGATAATTTGGAAAAACTATAATAATTGGAATGGATGATTAGCGCCCCTTGACTTAGAAGTAGGTGGAGGGAAGATGAGGAAAGGAGATTGTAGCGTGAAGAGAAAACCAGCTGCAGTATATATCCAGTGGATATATGGAAGAGGATTAGACCTCGGAGGCAGGGGAAGTTCTGGTTGATTGAGTTTCATTTTGTTAGCAAAGCATTTGGGTGAGGATTTTTAGCTGACCAGAGAATATGCAGTTAGAGATTCAAAAAGTAAGCTTGCTTTGGGGGTAAAGTTAGAAGTTTGGAAGTTACAATAGTATTGTTGTGAATAAAGTCAATATAAAGCAGGCTTTCTAAGGAGAAAGTATGTAAAAGAAGAAGTAGATTTAGGATTGACATCAAGACAAGACAAATACTTAGTTTTGGAGAGGAGGAGTAAACATAAGGGGAAAAAACGTCATTTAGATGAGATAGTAAATAAAAACAATGACATCAAGTAGAGGACCAGTCAATGATAGTGCAACAAGCTTTGGGAAGTTAAAAAAAAGAATATGAGAGAAATTACTGGACTTGGGAATTAGAAGAATTTATTGGCTATTACAAACCATATGTGTGGTAAGATTTGCACAAATCATGCTACAGTACATTTGGAAGTTAATATGAGGTGAAAATGAGTTAGGATAGAAATGAACTAGTAGCATAAGAAGTATTTACTTGTTTGTTTGTTTATTTAATTTTAGAATTTTTGGGCCACACCTTGTGGTGCTCTAGGATTACTGGTTGTTTGCTCAGGTATCACTCCTGGCAGTGTACAGGAGATCATGTATAGTGCTTGGATTAAGTTGGAATTGGCAGGTGAAAGGCAAGCACCTTAACTCAGGTACTATGTCTTTGTCCAAGTATAAAGAATATTTTTTTTTTGGTGAAGCTAGCTAGTTTTATGCATAAACTAAGTTTCTTTTTATCTTTTACCCTATTTGCCATATAACTGGTGTGGAACTATACTATTAAAGGAAGGGGTTTTGTATTACATTTTTTCTTGCTCATAAACTATATAATCCTTAGGAAAGTTACTCTTAGACAATTAAGCTTCTATTTCTATTTGTAAAACAGAAATAATGCAAATAATCTCTGGACCACATCAAGTTTGGGAGAATCTAAGAGAAAAATATTACACTTTAAGGCACTGACATCAGTCATTACTTTAAATGTTAACCAGCTGAAGAGTTACATAATAACAACAACAGTAGTAGTAGTAGTAGTAGTAGTAGTAGTGAGTACAGTAGCAGCAGTAGTAGTAGCAGCAGCAGCAGCAGCAGCAGCAGTCTTGTCCTGGCATATGGCCAGTTAGTACAATTGATTTGGAGTTCACTCCAGGCAGCCAAGGTCATGGGTTCAACCCAGTGGATTTGGCTTTCTCCTGTTCCAGGTCACAGATTGTATTCTAGTCCCAGCCAGCTGTCTCCCCAGGAATCATGCTGAATGCACCCCCATTCATCAAACCCTCCAGCTTGTCATAGCAATCCAGGGAGGAGAATTCTTCCTCGTTATGGACATTTCAAAGACAGAAGCTGAAATTAAGGATTATAGGATTCTTGCTACAAACAGTTTTTAGAGAAAGCTGAGTTTAATAGTCTGGTGGAGAATAGGTTAGTAGCAAGTTTCAAATCTGAGGGAGAAAAAAGAAGCAACAACAAAATAGTGGAACTCTATGTTTCTTTTCACAAACCTGGAAGCCATGAAGGTATATAGATTCTAATGATAAGGATGATTTCTCCTTTCTAAACAGGTGGAGTAACACCAATTGATTTTTCAGGTTAAATTTAAAGAACAAATTGTTAATTGTTTCAGTTGCAATCATCAGGTTATTGGGTGTAAAATATATTCTGAATCCCTTCTTAGGTACTCTGCAGTGAAAGCTTCTTAATAAAATGTGTTATCTCTATCCTTGGGGTAAAAGTAATAGAACATAGATTTCTTTCTTTTTTTTTAATAGTCTCATCTTGCTTATTAGAATTTCAGTTGTTCTACATTTTTCTCAAGTGTGTAAACACTTCTGTCTTCCAAGTATCTGTTTTTAATTTTTTATTTTTACAATTACAAAAGATATACAATTTAAAAGTTCAGGTTTGGGTTTTGGTCACAGGAAGAGCACCCATCCCGCCACCAGTGCCCATGCCCACTTCAATTCTTTTATTCAATATATACTGGAAGTACGGCGATAGCAATCAGAGAAGAAATAAGACATCATAAAGTATCCAGATAGGCAAGGAAGAAGTCAAGCTACCATTATTTGCAGATGACATGATATTATACCAGAGAACCCTAAACTCCTCTACCAAAACTCCTAGAAACAATATTAGACGCATATAGTAGAGTGGCAGTTGACAAAATCAACACGCAAAAGTCGGCTTTTTTTCCTATATACAAATAACGAAACAGAAGAAAGGGATATTAAGGGAACAATCCCATTCACAATTGTGCCAATAGAAAATCAAATACCTAGGAATCAATTCTACACAAGTGTATTGACCTGCGTTCAAAAAAAACTACAAAGACACTGCTCCAGGAGATAAAGAGACACAAGGAAATGGAAACACATTCTGCTCATGGATGGGAGAACCAATACTGTCAAAATGGTAATAGCTCCCTTTGTGAGAGCTCTATACAGATTCAATGCAGTCCCTATGAGGATGTACCCATGACATTCTTCAAAGAAATTGACCAAACAATCCTCAAATTCCCAGTGGAACGATAAACCCCAAGGATAGCTAAAGCAATCCCGGAAAAGGTTGAAGAGCTGGAGGCATCACCTACTCCAACTTCAAACTGTACTACAAGGCAGTAGTAATTAAAACAGCATGGTATTAGAATAAAAACAGACCTGTGGACCTATGGAATAGAATTGAGTATCCTGACACCCAACCTCAAACACATGACTTTAATCT
>JAJIBD010030869.1:0-25108 GCA_021461705.1 Cryptotis parvus
CAAACACCACTACCTACTAAGCTATCATTCCCCCCCTGGAATAGGCACTTTTCTTTTCTTTTCTTTTTTTTTTTTTTTTTTTTCAGGTCCCATACCTGGCGATGCTCCAGGGGTTACTCCTGGCTCTGCCCTAAGGAATTACTCCTGGCGGTGCTCAGGGGACCATATGGGATGCAGCGGATTGAACCCGGGCCGGCACAGGCCGGCTGGCGTGCAAGGCAAACACCCCGCCCGCTGGACTATCGCTCAGGAATAGGCACTTTTCAAGTGCTTAGTTGCTCCAGGTGTCTAGTGGGTGAGGTGTTGGGATGTTGGAAACAAGCTTTTACTTGCCTTTCCAACACCATCCACCAGAGTGTCACAATGCATCTACAACTCAAAGCGTTTTCTGTCGGTGACAAATTTTGAATATAATTCACACTCACGTTAAAAACAATTTTCTCTGTATTTTTGGGTTTCACATAGAGTTTTTTGCCTAGATAATAGAAGAAAACAAAGTGACGTATATTTTACTAAACAGTGTGTGTGTGTGTGTGTGTGTGTGTGTGAGAGAGAGAGAGAGAAGAAAGAGAACTCATCTTCCCCTTTTGGTAATCAATTCCCTGTTAGATGACCTATTGTAAGAGTGAGGTGGACAGGGGGATTAGACCACACCCTCCTATCCACTGCTTTTTAAACTCAGAAGCTGTCACATCTCCCCCAGTTAAGATAAAAGGAGGATATCCACATCTCTCTGTTATCCTCCTAGAAGACCCAGCTCATAATAAGGAAACTTTCCTGCTCTTCTTTTCCTCTATAAATAAATGAAGTTACTTCATTTAAAAAATTTTTATTATCCCACTGTGAGAACAAATGAAGTCACTTCTAATTTTGGCCGTTTGTCTTCTGCTTCCAATCTGACTGGTTGGAAGGCAAGAGACTGAGTGCACTTGAAAGAGTTGGCCACCCGATGGGGTGACTGGGAGCCTTGGAACGCCGCGCGCCAATGAAGGAGAAAGCTCTGAGAGACCAGGTCCTATGCAAAGCAAGGGTTTTATTAATATTCGAGCCTATACCCAGGCTCATAGCATGACCACAAGCAGTCAGCACTCAGAGCCCGAGCCCTTCCAGGAGGAGGATCTTTTAGAATAATTCCGCTGCTACAGAAAAGCCCGTGCACTAACCATCCAATAGATTTAAACTATTACATCAAGGTTCTGCGCAGGCAGCCAATCACTTTGTAACAGAGTTACCATCACTACCAATCGGGTCACACTCAATACTTCTTTCTATATTTGGTGTGGCTAGACACCAAGTAGGATTGTAGGTCAGCAACGGCTATGAGTACATGCAGGAATGCAATTCAGGCAATTCAGGACAGTTAGCAGGTTCTGGCGGGGGTCTCCTAACCTCTAACAGGAATTTGTTCTGGGCCTTTTGTAGATAGCAGGATGAAAAGGTCACTTAGGCCCTAAATTGGTAATTTTCCACGATTAGGCCTGCCCTGGTTGGGAAAGGGGGTTGCTGCCTTCTTTCAAACTCTAGCGTAATTTTGAATTATATGCATGTGCAAGCTTCCCAGCCTCTCCAACGTAAACTTAGATCATTTCAAATACCTAATCTTTTTTTTTTATAACAGCAGAAACAGTTATTTATTTTTTTTTACCTTCTCAAGTTGTTTAAAAGAGTACTAAAAATACAAAAACTATTTTTAAGTAACAATGTTATTTTTTCATATCATTACTGACATATACTAATTGTCAATAAAGATTTTTTACTTCTAACACAAACTAATTTCAGTGAGATTGTGATGTTTTAGTTTATTGATGCCCACTTTTTTAAAAAATCGGAACCACTTAAGAACTTTTTGTTTAGTTTTTTGGAAGGGCTTTATGAGATCTTATTTTTAGTGACCAGTGATTCCTATATGCAAGCCCAAGATTCTTATTAATAGGTGAGATGCATAACAAATTTTCTATAATATTCTGTGGCTCTAATTTTTTATAGTTGTGTGCTTTGAGTATTCATGAGGTAAAACTAAAGGTATATATTTAGTGACTGCAGCATTTCATGTTCTTTTTCTTTAACATATAGAAAATCATTAATGTATAAAATATTTGAATAAGAGCATGTGCCATACAAAAGTAATCATGATACCATGATCATGGAAGGTGGTTTTCCCAGGGCGAGGCTTATCCATTTGCACTCCGGATGTGCTGACCTGCTATTTCCCCAAATGTGGGAAACTAGACTGCATAATTTGTGGTAGTGGGGGGGACTGCGTTCGCGCTCTCCCTGAAAAAAAAAAGTAATCATGAGTAGTATAAGGATTAAATTGTGAGTTTTATTCTAACTTTTTTAGAAAGTGAGTCTAGTTTACGTGTATCTTTTTTATGTTAATACCTAAAACTTCTCTTTGTCCTATCAGTTTCAGCTATATGAGTGTCATAAAATAAAAATAAACCTGATTCTAAAGGAAAAAAGCAATAATTAGCCTCTTGGTGACTCACATTGTCAGTTTCAGAGCACTTGAATCAACCTTTCTATCTTACTGACTTATTAAGGAGCAATATAATCTAATCAATACTATAGCCAGGACTATCTGAGAATAGAAAAATAATCACCATGTGGTGGTGTGAAAACATATTAAAATATGTAAAGTTTAAAGTTAGGATAATGTATATTTTTCCATACTATTTGGAAAGAGACCTCTGAACACATCAGAAAAAATATAACCACATATATAAATGTCTTATAACCCACTTTATCATATGTGAGCAGAAGTCAATTCAAAATGGAATAGATCCTATAACTCTGGTGTTACAAAAATAATGATGTATGTGTTAATAATTTTTGCTACTCAACTCTTAGGAACTTTTCTTTCTTGAAGAGATTGTAATAAAAAACTAAAATTCTAATTTGTTTCTATCTGCAAGCACAATGCTACTATAGTCCAAGAGATGGCAGTCAATACCTTTTTGTAAAACATGATTTATGTCACTACTCTGGTAATTCAAATGCAATTTCTTTATTTTAATAACATCAGCACTAAAGTAATTATTAAAAGAATGAAAACTACTGAAATTCTAAATGGATATTTCATTGTGTAAGTGTGCTTTAAAGAGATTCCTCAGAGTATTTTACAAAGCAAACTGAATAGGTTTTTCTCTCCTTTTCCTCCTAGGCTTTCAGAGCAGTGACTTCCTAAAAATTACCTATACAACAGTAGGATTAAATAATAAATATTACTGAATATTCAGAGGTATTAAAAATTAAAATACTAATAATCCCTTAGAAAGTATGCCGGGACTGCTCACTGAGGCTTTTTTGAATACCATACTTATACTTTTTGGTGTAAATTCATAATTAAAATTAACTCATTTTTAGTGCCAGGTAGGAGTGATTTTCTCATGATACAAGAAAAGAAGATTATAAACAGGGAAAGATTTTGCCTATGCATTAATTTTAATGGGCTGTTTTAGCCCCTGACTATATTATTCTGTATTTCTGTATATTAAATTTTTTTTTATGGGATTCTACAAGGTGAGGAAACACATGTCTGCTTGGGGGTCATTAGTCAGTTAGTACAGTGAATACAAAAACTCAGCTTACTGGAGCACTTCAATTCAAATAAATAGCTCTTTCCATCTATGTGCTAGTTTTTAATGCTCTTTATTATGCAATTAATGACTCAAAACCCATGTGTTGGCTCATTTCTGCTGAAATAGAAGGTTCAAAAGAGGTTTTTTTTTAGTATCTCAGGTCAGGGTATTGGTTCAACTGTGTTTTTCTGGAGTTCACATGATTGTGGCAAAATTATTTCCTTGCTATATGTTCTTTCTCTTGCTATTTTTCTTGTTACTTTTTATTTTATTGTTACTATTTTCTTGCTGATTGTTATCTGAGAGGGGGCTGCTTGAAAAATTTAAAAGTAATTAATTTTAGGCATCTAAACTTTGCAGTACTGTTAGTAATAAACATACAACAAACATTCCAATAGCACACCCTCTATCAGAAAATCTGCTTTATACACTGTTTTCTTAGTGTCCTCTGCAGTTAAACTCAGCTCTTGTAGAGAAGTTCACAGGTTCCGTTGCCTTTGGCTGGTTATTATTCAAAAGGGAATTGATTTTAAATGCTTCCTTACTGCCCTCCATCCCTCCTTTCATCCATCTCTTCCTCCCATCTCTCCCTCCCTCTTTCTCTCCTTTTTCTTCCTCTCTCTTTTTTCTTATTTTCATCCGTTCATCATGCCTTTTTCTTTTGTTTTCTTTTTTTAATTGAATTACTGTCAGATAAACCATTACAAAGCTGTTCCATGATTGGGTTTCAGCCATACATTGCTCCAACACCATCTCTCCACTAGTACAAGTTTTTAAACTTCAGTGTGTCCTGTTTCCCTCCCCCCCCCCCCAACCTGCCTCTCTGGCAGACATTATTTTTCTTTCTTGAGGTAATAAATGGACAAGACTGTAAATGTTGATAAATTTTAAAAGTACAATTGTACACAGCATCTGCAAATTGTCTATATCCCTTCATTATTGTTCCTGGGGCCCTTACCATCAGTAATATTTCCTCTCATGTTAATTCCCTTGTATTTGAACCATTAATATCAAATTTCCTATATAAGTCCCTTGCATACGTTACTCTGTTTTTCAAAGACGAGCTTATTTCCTTTTAAAGGTTCACTCAGAGCTGGAGTTGTAGTAGGGCAGGTAGGTGCTTGCCTTGTACTTGGCTGACCTGGGTTTTATCCCTCAGTATCCCATATGGTCCCCTGAGCAGTGCAAAGACTAATTTCTGAGTGGGGGAAGACAGGAGTGATACCTGAGCACTTCTGGGTGTTACACTCCAAAGCCTAAATAAGTAAATAAAAATAAAAACATAAAGGGGGCAGAGAGCTAGTACAGTGCATTGGGCATTTACCTTGTACATGGCCAACTTGGGTTCTATCTCCAGTATCACACATGGTCCCCCAAGCACTACCAGGAGTAATTCCTGAGTGGGAAAGCCAGGAATGACCCTGAGCATCACTAGGTATGACCCAAAAAGCCAAAAAGTCAAAAATGAAAAAGAAAAGTTTTGATATTTATAGAAAAGAAAAAAAAAAAAAATGGCTTACCTGATTAGGCCAGAGGTACTGAATATAAATTTCCCTAAATTTATTTCCATAAATAGGCAAACTGATTCAGGTTCTTAATTATATCTACTGAAATGTGTCATACTAGAGTGTATATATTGCTTGATAGGATATGCATATACTCTAGGGGTTGAGACGCTAGAGACTCTGGTGTCTCAAGTCTGTCTGTCTGTCTTTCTTTCTTTCTTTCTTTCTTTCTTTCTTTCTTTCTTTCTTTTCTTTCTTTCTTTCTTTCTTTTCTTTCTTTCTTTCCTTTCTTTCTTTCTTTCTTTCTTTCTGTCTGTCTGTCTGTCTGTCTGTCTGTCTGTCTGTCTGTCTGCTCTGTCTGTCTGTCTATCTGTCTGTCTGTCTGTCTGTCTGTCTGTCTGTCTGTCTGTCTGTCTGTCTGTCTTTCTTTCTTTCTTTCTTTTCTTTCTTTCTTTCTTTTCTTTCTTTCTTTCTTTCTTTCTTTCTTTCTTTCTTTCTTTCTTTCTTTCTTTTTCTTTCTTTCTTTCTTTATTTCTTTCCTTTTTGGGTCACACCCAGCAATACTCAGGTGCTACTCCTGGCTCTTTGCTCAGGAATTACTCCTGGCGATGCTTGGGGAACCGTATGGGATTCGGGGATAGAACCTGGGGTTGGCCACATGCAAGGCAAACACTGTACCTTCTGTGCTATCACTCCACCCCCCAAATTTTTTCCTTCTTGAGAAGGGGAAGTGTGCTAGGAATTGGGCCTCCTGTTCAAGGCAATACCTTATGCTATGAGTCATATCCTTGATCATCCAAGGTTTTCTTTAATACCAACTTGAAAAGCTTTTTTTAAAATAAGTACTACCTCTGATCTATAGGAATCTATTAAAAACTAGAACAGATCAGCTTTCTGAAACACGACACTGGCATTTGGATAGTGGATTGGTATGATAAAGCATAGAATATTTATACTCTTGTAAAGCAATGTTACTGCAATAAAAATAAGTTTTAGGACTGGTGTGGTAGTATAAGAATTAAGGTGCTTGCCATTTATGTGGTACATTCTGGTTTGATGCTTTGCAACAAATATGATTTCCAGAGCACTGGCCAGGAATGACCTCTGAGCACAGAGCCAGGAGATAGCCCTGAGCACAGCTGGATGTGGCCCAACACCCACTCCCAAATAATAAATTCACTGTATCACTGTATCACTGTCTTCCCATTGTTCATCGATTTGCTCTCGCTGGCACCAGTAACATCTCCATGCATCCTTTCACAAGCAGGTGTAGCCCAAGGGCATCTGCTTGCTCCAGTGACAGGAAGAGCCTCAAACCATTCTTCAGGTCATGGAATTGAGGTCTATAATTGTTACTAGTTTTTGGCATAACAAGTAAATAAAACATGGGTAGCTTGCCAGGCTCTGCTGTGTAGGTGGTATAGTTTCAGTAGAAGGCTTTCATCTCAAGCATTTACTGATGAAACAAAGGAAAGATCAGGTTTTCTCTTGAGTGGAGCTCTGAGGAACTATGGGGTCTGGATGTTGAGAATGACTGACCTCAATAAATTAAAAAATAATAGAAATATAAAACCATTATCATAAAACAGATAGAACCTTACATGTTATTTCTATGGTTTTCTTTCTTTGAAACAGTTTTTAAATTGATTGAAGTTCTGTGAGTTATGGTGCTATTAACTATTTTCTGTGTACATAATTTTAACACCACACCAATCACTGTGTGCCCACCTCCTCTCTTAAGAACCTCCAAGACCCCTTTATTAAAGATAGATTTGAGAACCCCCAACTCAGAGAAACATATATGGAATTCTTTGCATAGTTAACTATAGTCAGTAAATTTTTAGAAAGAAAAATTTGAAACCTCAGAAAGAAAGATACCATATCATGAAGTCATGTTTTAAAACTTTAATGAAAATGTGGCTCTAGGTGTTGAAAAGTTTAAAATTATATTCATAATATAAAATATGTTTAATTGACAATGAATATGGAGCTGTAATGAAAGAAACCAGTGTAAACAAAATTATATAAGGCTTAAAGACCATAAAAGGCTTAAAGAATGGGAAGAAAAGTATTTAAAAAGTGTTACAAATGTTTAATCCCATAACAATATTTTTAGACAAAAAGTATTAATGGGCGTAAAAAGTGGTTATTAGGATGTCTGAATTTTACAATGATTACATTTATTTTGAAATATGACCCAAATAAGGATTTAATAGCAGCTGAAGTAGTAAAATTTAAATTTTTCAAATGACCTAACTATAAAAAAATACAATTAATAAAATAAAAAGACACTATTGTTAATATAAAAGCTTATTGCATGAAAGTAGCTAATGCTTATTTTTGAGGCAAGTAGAATAAGAAAAGGGAGAAAAAGTAAGGAAGATTTTTATCAAAAAATACAACTGAAAGTTTACTTATCTTCCGAGTAAGAATTTTTTTTAGTTTTTGAGTTTTTGGGCTACGTCCAGCGATGCTCAGGGATTAACCTAGCTCTGCACACAGAGATTACTCCTTACAGGCCTTGGGGGACCATATGGAATTCTGGGAATCAAACCCTACACATCTTACCCACTGTAGCATCTCTCCGGCCTCTGAGTATTGCACAATTTCTTAAATGTATAATACTGTTTTTAATTCTTAGGAATTCCAAAAATATTACCATAGTTGGATGGAAAGAGTATTTGGGAAATATGAAAAAGTTGTGTCTATACATGCACTACATTATACATTCACAGCTAATACAAAGTGAAGAATTTGAAACAGAAAAGCCAGCAGCAAAAACTATTGTGGTAAGTTCTGCAGAACACAAAAAAGTCAGATTTGCTGTTTTGAGTAATTGATAGAATATTAACATATGTTAAGAAAAACCTCAACTACTGAATGTGTATTTTACTTCATTTTTCCAATTTGAAGGGAATAATTATCAAATTATATAAGGTAATTAAGAGGTATTTGAAGGTTAATCTTGGTGTGAAGAAATTAAAATTATAGCTAATACAGTAGATTCATATCTTTAGGGTTGCTGTTGAATTCTGTTTTTTTGAAGAATTAATATTTTTAATTGTATCACAGATACACAGTTGCAAAGTTGTTTCTGATTGAATTTTAGTCATATAAAAGTTCCAACTCCCATTCCTTCACCAGTGTGCATTTCCCACCATCAATATCCCCAGTTTTATTTTTTTAATTTGTTTAAATTTTTAAAATTTAATATTTTTTATTATACCACCATGAGATATACAATTACAAAGATGTTCATATTTGGATTAAGGTCATACAGTGTTCCAGCAACCATCCCTCCACCAGTGCCCATTTCCCACCACCAGTGTCCCCGATTCCCCCCCCCATCCCTAGCCTGCTTCTGTGGCAGGTTTATTATCTCTTTCTCTTTAATTTCTCTTTCTCTCTTCCTTCTCTTACACATTGTGGATTGCAATACATACATTTAGAGGTTATCATGTGTATCTTTTTGCCTGTATTTAATGCTCAGTTTTAGGTTGGTATTAGCACTTTTTGACAATTATTAGCATTCTGTTCCCTCCTCTGTCTTACCTAACCTCTGACTCCCACACGTTTGTGTAATTTTCACCTTTGACAAGACCTCCTGATCCATGCTTTGCCTGACCTTGGATATTGGTATCATAATATGTACATATATATTTATATCATGCAAATAAATGCAGTCATTCTATATCTTTCCTTCTGGCTAATTTCACTCAACATGATCCTCTCCATGTCCATCATTTATAGGCAAATTTCATAACGTTTTTTCCTAATAGCTGCATAGTATTCCATTGTGTAGGTATAGCACAGTTTCTTTATCCAGTCATCAGTTCTCTGGCATACTGGTTGTTTCCAGATTCTGGCTATTGTGAATAGTGCTGCTATGAAAATAAAAGTGAAGATGGTGTTTCCGCTGTGTGTTTTTGGCTTCCCAGGGTATATTCCCTAGAGTGGTATGGCTGGGTCAAATGGGAGCTCAATGTCTAGTCTTTGGAGGAATGTTCATACTGTTTTCCAAAAAGGCTGTACCAGTTGACATCCCCACGAACAATGGATGAGAGTCCCCTTTCCCCGCAACATGCCAGCACTTGTTGTTCTTGCTCTTTTGGATATGGGCCAGTCTCTGTGGTGTGAGATGATATCTCATCCGTGGTTTTGATTTGCATCTCCCTGATGGTTAGTGTATATCCCCAGTTTTAGTACTGTTTGCGGTTGTTGTTGTTGTTGTTGTTGTTTGTTGTTCTTCTTCTTCTTCTTCTTCTTCTTCCCTCCTCCTCCTCTTCCTCCTCCTCCTCCTTCTTCTTCTTTCTTCTTCTTCTTCTTCTTCTTCTTCTTCTTCTTCTTCTTCTTCTTCTTCTTCTTCTTCTTCTTCTTCTTCTTCTTCTTCTTCTTCTTCTTCTTCTTCTTCTTCTCTTCCTCCCCTCCTGTTCCTCCTTCTTCCAATTCCCTTCCTCTCCCCTCTTCTCCTCTCCCCTCCCTCATTCTTCCTCCCTCTCTCTATCTCCCTCACTCTTCCTTCTCTTTCCCCTTCACATCCTCCTCTTCCTCCCTCTCTGCATTCTCCTCTATCTCCCCCCCTCCTCCTCCTGAAAGGTTATTATGTATATCCATTTTACCTAATTTCAACACTGAGTTCCTGTCCAAAATGATCATTTTCAACTATTATTGCCATATTGGTCCCTTCTTTATCCTAACTGCCTTTGGCCCCCACAGACACTCTTATGGTAAGCTTCCAATCACTAACCAGTTCCCCTGGACCATTTTCCCTGGCTTTGGAAATTAGTCTCAGATTATATATATTTTTTATTTCCTTCAAATGAATGCAGTCATACTATTTTTTGTCCCTCTACTTCTGACTCATTTCACTTAGCATGATACTCTATGTTATCCATTTATAAGTAAATTTCATGACTTTATTTTTCCTAATGGTTGCATAGTATCCCCTTGTGTAGATATACCATGGTTTCTTTATAGGAGAACAGTTATCTTTTTTCAGGCACTCGGATTATTTACAGATTCTAGCTATTGTGATTAGTGCTGCAATGAACATAGAATTCTGCTGTGTGTTTTTGGGCCCACAGGGTATATTCCCAGAAGTGATATTGCTGAATCAAGTGGAAGTTCAATTTCTAGTGTTTTGAGACCGAATTCTCTTTTTAACAAATACGTGAATCAAAAACCTAGAGAACAGCAACTTTTATTTTTAAATTTATTTTATTTTATATATATATATTTTTTGGATCACATTCGGCAATGTTCAGGGGGTTACTCCTGGCTCTGCACTCAGAAATTACTCTTGGCAGTGCTTGGGGGACCATATGGGATGCCAGGGATTGAACCTGGGTTGGCCACATGCAAGGTAAATGCCCTACTTGCTGTGCTATCACTTGGCCTGCAACTTTTATTTTTAAGATAAGCAGTGACAATCTTTGAAAAATCCTTTGATTTTTCAGGGTCGGAAAAGGTGAACAATAGAAATCAAAGCTCAGTAAATAGGTTCTAAGCAAGTTGAGGAAAACATTAACCAAGTTACAAAAGGATTTTTGCAATATCTCTTCTCAGCATATTAGTCTTCTTACTTTTTCACAGTAAAATATTCCGTTATGCAAAGGGCATACTGAGAAATGCAAAAGGACTCTGAAAAGGTTGAAACTGTTTTTTTTCCATACTAAAAAACAGCAATAATAATTACATGATACAATGGAATACTATGCAGCTGTTAGGAAAAAATGAAGTTATGAAATTTGCCTATAAATGGATGGACATGGAGAGGGATCATGTTGAATGAAATTAGTCAGAAGGAGAGAGACAGATATAGAATGCCTGCATTTATTTGCATGACATAAATATATATACATATATATAAATATTATGATACCAATATCAAGGTCAGGTGAAAGGTGGATCAGGAGGTCTTGTCAAAGGTGGAAATTACCACAAACGTGTGGAAGCAGAGGTTAGGTAAGACAGAATGGAACAGTGTGCCAATAATTGTCGAAAGTGTTATTACCACATAGAACTAAGCATTAAATGCAGGCAAAAAGATACACATGATAACCTCTAAGTATATATATTACAATCCACAATGTGTAGGAGAAGGAAGAGAGAAAGAGCGAGAGAGAGAAAGAGAAGAAAAAAGAGTAAAGAGCCTACCATGGAGGCAGGCTAGGGGTGGGGAGGGAATCGGGGACATTGGTGGTGGGAAATGGGCATTGGTGGAGGGATGGGTGCTGGGACACTGTATGGCGAAACCGAAACATGAACATTTTTGTAATTGTTTATCTCATGGTGGTATAATAAAATATATTATAAAAAAAATATGTGATAACCAAAAGTTTTGATTATGTATAAACAGAACAATAGTCATCTTGAGTTTATTTTTGGATATAATTTAATGATCAGACATCTTAGTAAGAACACTTCCCAAAGAAGACTAGACTACTAACAACTACTCAGTGATACTTCTGGCCTTGTCCTATGTTTATTTCTATGTTCAGTATACCTTAATAACTTGTCTTTTTCAAGGGGGCCGGAGCGATAGCCCAGCGGGTAGGGCGTTTGCCTTGCACACTGGCCGGCCTTTGCCCGCCGGGTTCGATCCCCAACATCCCATATGGTTCCCGGGCACCGCCAGGAGAAATTCCTGAGCAAAGAGCCAGGAGTAACCCTAAGCATCACGGGTGTGACCCAAAAAGCAAAAAACAAACAAACAAAAAAAAACTTGTCTTTCCAGATGCCAGGTTGTGCTATAATTCTTGAGATACAAAGATGAGTAGGACCCCAAATCTTAAAAAGTCAATGCTTAGTGAGTTGTTTTATATCCATAAGTAATGATGTAAAAGCATAGCAACAATGAAACATTGATATTTTATAAATATATTGATAAATTAATATATGTCTAAATATGTTTAATAATAGGTTTGAGAGTAAAAGCTCTAAGGAAATGAGAATATAGAAAAAGCACTGATTTGCCTTGATAAATGTTATGTTCCTTAGCATTAAGGGAAGCAATTTTAATACCCTATCCACTGTACTATTGCTCTGAGTCCAGTCCATTAAAGATTTTGGTTCCCCTAGAAACCAGGTTCAATTCCCTTTTTCAGCTTACATATAGTCTTGAATATTATTTCACAGGACTTATGTTACTAAATTGCTTGTACATTAAACACTGTCTTATTCCAAATGTTATTTTTTACGTGTCTATTACCAAACACCTCTCCCAGTTCCCAGTCACTGCACTGGACTATGAGATTTTAGAATGGCAACTTTCAGTTTTTTTTTATTTTTCAGTTATAGTAAGAAATACATTTTGTGAATTGTGCATAAAGTTAAAAATAAATTTTGTAAAATAATGTCATGTACTCTGAAATTTTCATTCTATACTATCTCAATCTTTATTAATTCATATCCTGTCATTCCATTCTATCCTATCCCATTCTATTTTATTACATTCTGAATCCTGTCTTTCAATTCTATCATGTTGCCTTGCTTTGTGTTGCATTCCATTGTATTCCATTTTACGAACATTGATGCAACTTAATATATTAATTTAATGAATTGCTAATTGGTTTAAAACTGTGGGTTTTGAAAATTGCTTCAAGGCATGCATTTTTTATGATCATATCTCTAGTTTTTAGAATAGAATATGGCCCTGCTGGTTGAATATAGACATAAAAATATTGCTTATTTTCAGGTAGCATTGAAGATGCAAATTTTATCAGAGGAAAAAAAAAAATTCTGCTTCCATTGTGCTCAGGATACAATTCCTAAATTCACATTTTAAGAAGTAGCATAGGTTCTAAACTGAATTTTTGTTAAATAAAATACTAAATCCTAATTATGCAGAATTTTTGCAATTCTACTAATATGAGTCATCCATCTCCAAGCAGTGGTACCATAGTGACAAATTCTCTATTAATGCAAAGCAATTTTTAGTTTCTGGAAGTCAATTCTAGTTTATTAAAAGATTTATAATTTAAAATATGTAAGAAGAAACTAAATAGAGTATATGCAGGACATCCAGTTTTTATTTAGAATCACTTAAATGGGAAGAAAGTTGTGCATTTACAATGACGCTACCCTGAGATAAACCAATAAAGCAGGAGAAAATTAAGCTTTTATGGTATAAACAGTATTTAAAAATCTTTAGAAGATAGTGAATAAATATAAACAACTTAACTTGATGAGTGATTTATATTTACTTATTTTAAGAACTTGAGTTTATAGGTAGATAAATAAGCAATATATAAATTTGTTACAGAATTTATAACAGACATTTACATTTATATTTTTCTCTAGTAACCCCCTCATTCTTTTCTTATATTCATAGCTAGATTTCTTAATTTCAATCTGCTCAGCCATGCTATTTCCAAGTCTCTTCCAGTTATATCACTGAAAATGCTTTTGCTTTGATCACCAGTGATCTCATAATTGCAAATTTCAAAGGGCACTTTAGGACCTCTTTCTTGCCAAACCTGTTCAATCTGATACTGTAGTCAGTTTTGAAATTTTCTTCTTCTTTGGTTTCTCTGACATTCTTTTCTAATTATCCTTCTACGTTTTTGGTGCCTGCTCCCTGTTTTCAAATTCATGTTCTTCTCACTTGAACTTCAATATTTGTACTCAGACTTATTTTAAATCTTCTTCACGGAAATCTCATCCATCTTTAAATATTACTGGAACTCATATGACTTCTAAATCTGTCATCAGTCAAGATAGCTCTTCATAAAATGCCGACTCATAGATCAATCAAAATGACTCATAAATATAATTACTACTGTCCTGGAGACTCATTCAAACTCTATATGTTTTCAATATGAAATCTCTCACTTGGATTATGCCCATCTTGAATTCTAAACATTTCAAATTCTCTTTCCTAAATAGTATTATTTATTTCTCCCTTACCCCTTACTATAACTTAAACAAATCTTTCTTAAGTATGCATATATACATGCAAATATTTTCATATCTCCTCATTTAGGTAACTTCCCTACATTTATCCTTTTTTAATTCTAGCCCATCCAGTTACTGACTCAGGAAAGTTTTCTAGATATTCAGTTTTTTGGAATGTTTCTTATATTTAGTTTTGTACAATTCAGCTAGTGTTGTGTGGGAAGTAGAAACCATTTACCATTTTAGGTGAAAGGCATTTGGTATATGAAATTAGGCAAAACACTATTGTGAGTCTCGGATATGACAGAATGAAAGAAGGTGCTTTTGGTATTTAGGGAATGCAGAAATTCAGGACTCACAGGAAAGTCATATCAGTGATTGCCATCTCCTCCAGTTCTGAAGAAGTTTTTAAGAATCTGGCTCTCACTCTTGACCTGAGTTCTCCTGAAAGTTTTCAACATCAATTGATAGACAATCAGAAATTATTTTTTTGGTCTGAGGAGAGAGGGGTGAAATACAAGACCTCTACCTCAGAGGGACAGGAATTTTTGGCTAAATACATTCATTGTCTTCAGTGAGACAACTGTGAAATATGTTCCAGAAAATCTTCAGCAGGTCTGAAACCCAGTAGACAATAGCCTTAATGTGTTCTCTTTATTTTACTTCTCAGATCTCTTCTGTTTCTGAATTAACTCCAAAGCAAGCTATTTCTACTCAAAATCTGCTTATGATAATATGACATATACATTTTACACATTGCTTTTGGAGGAAAGTAATGATTTTATTTGCTTCCACATTTTGGCACAGAAAATTGTATGTGGGAAGATGAAGTTTTCAGACTTAGACTTTGTGGCTTTGGGATGAACTATTTTCATATAACTTTAAAATTGATTTATACATTTGAAACTGATCCTTTTGTCTAATACTGACAGATAATATTGATTAGAATTTCAGCTTATACTACTGCAGTGCTATAGACATTAAAGCACAGATGGATTTAGTTTAAAATACATTATAAAAACAAACAAGTAAATAAAAACACATTATTGTTCTTTGTTAAAGGTTAATACATGATGCTTCCAAGATTTTCTTGCAATTTGAGAATCAGGCATAATGGATCAAGTCCTATTTAGACTGACCTCATTCAGAATAGCTGAGAGCTATTTCAGTGAGGCTTTAGTTGTGACTCATTCATCTTTGTATTTTCAAAGTCTAGTAAAACATGAGCATTTATAGTTGGTTCCTATTTCAAAGACTGATTAAGCTCATGTATTTGTACATGTTATGAATCTGTTATGGCTCATGCAATTTTCCCTTTGATTTTCTATGGAATACATAATCAATACAGTACATGTTAAAATTCACCAGAGCGATATACATAAATGGAAACAGTTACTTCAGATTTTCCGTTTCTTATGGATATTTGCATTTAGTTTGATGATCTTTGTAAGTACCCAAGTGCAAGAATGTAGATAGGGAAATTTTCAGGATGATCAAGGTATGAATCAGGACTGCTGGGAGATTGTCCATGCCAGAACTGTCAATATTATAACTCTTATTCATAAGAGTTCATAAGAACTCTTGTTCTTGTTACAACTTTTGAACCTCAAGTGCTGCCTTTTCTTTTCTTTTTCCCCTCTTTTTTATTGAAACGCCGTGATTTACAAAGCAAAACGGTTTTCATAATACTGTCGATAGAAAGTTTCATATTTCAACACCACTCCCACCACCAGTGTGTTCCCATCACCAAAGACCCTCATTTCCAACCCACTCCAATCCCCATGCCTGCTCCATCAGCTGGCACTGATTGTATTGCCCGTTAAAACATGCAATGTTATTGATGAATCCATTTTTTCTTCCTGTTCTTGGTTATGTGAGATATGGCCAAATTCTGTTCTTTCTGAGTTTCTAGAACGTGATTGGTTTCACTAGTTTGAAGTACTTTAGTGGCTGCAAGAGGAGCTGGATGGCAGCTCTCCCCCTATGTCTGAGTCTCTGCATGATGGCCAATAGCCTGGAGGCAGTTTGTGAGCAGAGTCCACCAGGACCTCCCTGTCGGGACAGAGAGGGGAAGGGGGGACCCCAGCTCCATCTCCATGAGTGCCTGGTGATTTTTGCCTCTGAGAACTGCCTACCTGGGTGCTCTGTTGTGTGGGGCTCTGGTGAGCCAGACTTGAGATCAGCTTCTCTCTTGGGTGGGGCTCTGATGAGCTGTGGCGTCCAGACCTTGAAAATGGCGGCGACTATGGAGAGTGAATTTCCTCTGGCTGCTTCCCAGGCCCTATCAAGGTGATGGGCCGGACCAAACCCATCTTCCTTCCTGGGCACCTCATGGTCAGCTGAGCTAGGGGAGGCCAGATGGCAGCTTTCCCCCCATGTGTCTGAGTCTCTGCATGATCAAGTGCTACCTTTTCTTGTCAGATAATATTGTAATTTATCACTCATTTTTAACATTTATGCAAGTGTATTTGGCATGATTGACTAGATTTTTGCTTTGTTTGTGTGTGCATATGTGCATGCTTCTGGGCATACACATTAGTAATTAGATAAAGAGGCATTTAGAAGTGAATTGACAACTGTTACTTCAGCAAGATATGGGCCTGAAAATACAGGTCAGGTAAGATAACTTTTGTGACTAGATGAATTCACAATGACAGATTTTCTTTGTGGAACTCCATATAGTTTAAAGATTTAAAACTTTGTGTTTCAAAGTTTCATTGTAGATGCATATTTGCCTGCTCCTAAGACATTAAAAAATTGAGCAGGGCTGGAGTGATAGTCCAGTGGGTAGGGCATTTGCCTTACATGTGACCAACTGGGGTTCGATCCCCAGCATTCCATATGGTCCTCTGAGCACTGCCAGGAGTAATTCCTGAGTGCAGAGCCAGGAGTAACTCCTCAGCATTGTCAGGTGTGACTCCAAAAAAAAAAAAAAAAATTGAGCAAGGTATGGTATTATGTAAATATTTTTTCCCAATGGGTGTCAATTTAGTACTTAGGTTGCGGCATTTTCATATAATATTTAAGCTATAACACTTAAGGTAAGAGAAAATTGACATTCCAAGTTATCCTTGTGCCATATATACACACACAAGTAACACATATATAAATATATGAAATAACATGTATACACACATGTGTTATATGTTATATAAACATATATGTTATATATGCATATATATAAATAGCCTGGACTAGAAGTGAGTTAAATGTTTTCAGCAACATATGATAAATCCTTTATTAAATATTGAAGAAGAAATCCAAGTGTTATTACATACAGCCTTTTTGTAGTTAAGTTTCCTATATGATGAAGACAATCTAAAAGGGAATGTCTTTGTAATCTTAGGATCAAAGATTTCTTAGACAAAACACTGAAAATACAAACCATAAAAAAATCAGATTATGGTAGGTCTCTTAAAAATGGAAAACTTCTACTTATATAAAAGTACTAGGAAAATAGGAAAGATTATTTAGCAATCAAACAAAAAATTAAAAAATTTACACTCTAAGAAAAAAAATTTGAGTGGTTTTTAAGAAAAGAAAAGGGACATGGTGATAGATAAATTGGAAAAGGGCTGGAGTGATAGTCCAGTGGGTAGTGCGTTTGCCTTGCACACAGTTGACCAAAGTCGACACACATTCGATCCCCGGTATCCCATATGGTCCCCAAGCACTGCCAGTAGTAATTCCTTCGTGCAGAACCAGGTGTTAACCCTGAGCATTGCTGGGTGGACCCAAAAAAAAAAAAAAATAATTGGGAAAAGGTGTCAACAGTATGGTGTAGATGGAAATTAGACTTCTGTTCATGAATATAATGTTGTGCATACAGATTTAAATGTGTAAAGCTATGCATGGAATTTTTATGCAATAACATAAATCAATGTAATTTTAAGAAAGAAAAAATACCTCATTAAGAAAATTAATACATTAGTATACCTGAAACTTTGTTACTAATAATATTGTAAACCACAGTGCTTATATTAAAAAGAAAAGGTGATTACATTAAGAAACGGAATGAATGACTAATAGACATTCACACATTTGAGAAAAATGCATGTGATGCTTAACACTAAAAAAGTATTTTTTTTGTTAGAGTATATAAAGATTTCCTAAAACTTGATATTAATAGGCTTTGTATTAAGAACTATCATCCCTCTAAAGTTAATTTTATGTATTGTGCTGGCTAATGTTTATGTCAATGGGGATATACAATTAGTATACTTTTGTAAAAATGACTTTCCTTTCCCCATTGAATTACTCAGATGTCTTTGTAAAAATCAATTTGCCATATAAGTGTGTCTGTTTTTAGATTCTGTTTCTTTGGTCTCTTTTGCCCCTAAGGTAACACCATCATGTCTTGATTACTGTATGTTTAATATAAAGTTTGAAACCTATTAATGCAATCCTCAAATTTCATTCTTATTTTTCAGGATTATTTTGACTGCTTTTGTGTTGTTCTTATTCCCATGTAAATTTTCCAAACAGCATTGTCAATTTCTACAAAATGGAGAAAACTGTGTTCAGCCTGACTAGAATCCACATTATGTGTGTAATGGTTTGGAAGGTGACTCCCCAAGTCTGAGTGAATATGAAACTTCCTATTTTTTTTCTCTCATGGGTCATAGTTCTGTGCTATCTGTTAACAAAAAGGACAACTTCTGATGCTTTGTATAGTTTCTTTTTACAGTTCTAGACAGGTTCCTAACTGATACCCATCTTCTCAGTAAACCTAGCAAGAAGACAGAGCAACCCACACATCATGCGGTCAGTCATTCCCAACATTCAGGCTCCATAATTACTCAGAGCTCCATCCAAGACAAAACCTGATCTTTGCCCTATAAGTTTCATCAGTAAATGCTCGGAGATTAGAACCTTCTACTGATAGTATACCACCTACGGCAGAGTCTGGCAAAGCTACCCGTGTTTTATTTATTTGTTATGCCAAAAAACTAGTAACACTTATGGACCTCAATTCCATGACTTGAAGAATGGTTTTGAGGCTCTTCCTGTACCTGGAGCAAGAAGAAGCCCTTGGGCTACACTTGCTTGCAACAGGACATATGAAAATGTTACTGGTGCCTGCTCAAGCAAATCGATGAAACCATGGGAATACAGTGATACAGTGATACAGCCGATGCACTACAAATCATCATACATTGAAAGTTAAATCATGAATGAAAGCAGAAATAGGAAGTTTAATTTAGAATTATTATATAATATAGGAGATAATGATATGAGAAATGTATTCATCTTTTTGTTGTTGTTGTTACAATGGTGCAGAAACATTAATTGGAATTATGAGGATAGGGGCCAGAGTGATAGTAGTGTGGGTAGGGTGTTTGCCTTGCATGCGACTGACAAGGGTTTGATCCCAGCATCCCACATGGTTCCCTGAGCACCACCAGGAGTAATTCCTGAGCGCAGAGCCAGGAGTAAACCCTAAGCATTGCCGAGTATGAGCCAAAAAAGGAAAAAAACCCCACAAAATTATGAGGATATAATATTATAAAAAACATAACTACTATACTAAGAAAAGTTGAAACCGTCAATCTGATATTGTGGTTGAATATACAGTTTGTTACTTTTATTTTTTGTTTCCAACAATTTAAAGACCATTTAAGTTGCCTTTTAAGAAGTTGATTTTTGACTTGGTTAATTAATTAAAGATAGAAATTTTCCTTCGAAAAAATTTTGGAGGACTGGGATATAACTCAGTAATAGAGTGCTTGTTCATTCTCTAGCACTGCAAAATAACAATAACCAACAAAAAACATGACAAACTAACAAAAGAGAAAACACTTTAGAAGGAGTGTGGCAATTTGACTAAAACTTTGTTTTGAATTTGTTTTGCTAAAAGTCTGTGACTTTTTTGAGGAGGTGGTACATCAGGTGTTCAGAGTTAACTCTTAGTTTGATACCTTGGGGTTGTTTCTGTGGTGCTTAAGGAACTTTAAAGGAATTCAACATCCTAATGCAAAGCATGAAGCTAGCTTGTTGAGCTATCTCTCTGCCCACCATGGTTATTTTTCCCCTGTGGTTTTTTTTGTGTTTTTTTTAAAATTGTTTTATTACACCACCTTTTGATATACAATTACAAGATGCTCATGTTTGAATTTTGGTTCTACAGTGTTCTAACACCCATCTGTGCCCATCTCCCATCACCAATGTCCCCACCTCCCTCCTCACTCCTTCAGCCCACCTCCATGGTGAGTTCTGTATCTCCTTTCTCTCTTTCTCTCTCTCTCCTCGCTTCCCTTTCTTACACATTGTGGATTGTAGTATATTATAGGACATGATTGGTTCCACTAGTTTGATGTACTGCGTGGCTGGGGAGCCTCATGGATACCAGCTCTCCCTGTTGTGTCTGAGTCTCTGCATGATATGGCCAGTCGCTCTGGGGCAGTTCTTGGGGGGGGCCACCAGGCCTACAGGACGAGACTAAGAGGGGAAGGGCTGGCCCCATCACCATCTCACAATGCCCAGTGACTTCCGCCTCTGAGAGCCACCTACCTGGGCTTGAACTTGGCTGCTCTGTTAATCCGGTCTTGAGATCAGCATCTCTGCTGGGCGGGCTCTGATGTGCTGTGGCGCCAGACAGTGAAAATGGTGGCTATTGTGATGGGTGAGTCTCATCTGGCTGCTTCTGAGGCCCTACAGAGGTGATGGGCCCTCCCAAAACCCATCTTTTCTCCTGGGAGCTTCATGGTCAGCTGAGCTAGGGGAGAGCCGGATGCCAGTTCTCCTTGTTGTGTCTGAGTCTCTGCATGATATGGCCGGTTGCCCTGGAGCAGTTTTTGGCGGGGCCCCCTGGGCCTCCTCCTTGTGTTTTTTAACAGACCAATAACATTAGGAAACTTTTTTTTTTCTGGAGCGTGGAGGAGTGAGTGTCTTGGATCAAATTCAGTGCTTCAGATATGTGAGATACCTTCCACCACTGTGCTACCACAGTGGCAGCCTCCCAAATTATTGATCTAGGAAGATATATGTGGTAAGGATATTTCAGGCAGAGAAATGAAGTGAACAAAAGTAAAAGTTGTGGAGTCAAAGGCATGATTAGGATAGAGAAAATGTTATATATTAGAGAATTAAAAGATGTTATGAAGGGGCTGGGGAAGGAGTCTGAAAAGCTAAATTGGAGTTACGTTGCAATCACTTTTTGTAAGTAAAGCTGTTTGGATTTTATCATGTAAGTAACTGACAATTTTTTAGATATCTCTAAAAAGAAAGTAACAGGAAAAATTTATATTCACATTACATAATTCTGGATTATCTAATCTGGATAATTCAACCATTGAATAGGTTGAAGAGAGTTATTAAATAATATTTGCAGGATGGTAGGGTATTAAATGACAGGAAGTAATGCATAGATATGAGATAATTTGGAAAAAACTATAATAATTGGAATGGATGATTAGCGCCTTGACTTAGAAGTAGGTGGAGGGAAGATGAGGAAAGGAGATTGTAGCGTGAAGAGAAAACCAGCTGCAGTATATATCCAGTGGATATATGGAAGAGGATTAGACTCGGAGGCAGGGGAAGTTCTGGTTGATTGAGTTTCATTTTGTTAGCAAAGCATTTGGGTGAGGATTTTTAGCTGACCAGAGAATATGCAGTTAGAGATTCAAAAGTAAGCTTGCTTTGGGGGTAAAGTTAGAAGTTTGGAAGTTACAATAGTATTGTTGTGAATAAAGTCAATATAAAGCAGGCTTTCTAAGGAGAAAGTATGTAAAAGAAGAAGTAGATTTAGGATTGACATCAAGACAAGACAAATACTTAGTTTTGGAGAGGAGGAGTAAACATAAGGGAAAAAACGTCATTTAGATGAGATAGTAAATAAAAACAATGACATCAAGTAGAGGACCAGTCAATGATAGTGCAACAAGCTTTGGGAAGTTAATAAAAAGAATATGAAAGAAATTACTGGACTTGGGAATTAGAAGAATTTATTGGCTATTACAAACCATATGTGTGGTAAGATTTGCACAAATCATGCTACAGTACATTTGGAAGTTAATATGAGGTGAAAATGAGTTAGGATAGAAATGAACTAGTAGCATAAGAAGTATTTACTTGTTTGTTTGTTTATTTAATTTTAGAATTTTTTGGGCCACACCTTGTGGTGCTCTAGGATTACTGGTTGTTTGCTCAGGTATCACTCCTGGCAGTGTACAGGGAGACCATGTATAGTGCTTGGACTAAGTTGGAATTGGCAGGTGCAAGGCAAGCACCTTAACTCAGGTACTATGTCTTTGTCCAAGTATAAAGAATATTTTTTTTTGGTGAAGCTAGCTAGTTTATGCATATAACAGGTTTCTCTTTATCTTTTACCCCTATTTTGCCATATAACTGGTGTGAACTATGTTATTAAAGGGAAGGTTTTTGTATTACATTTTTCTGCTCATAAACTATATGTCCTTAGGAAAGTTACTCTTAGACACACTAAGCTTCTATTTCCTCATTTGTAAAACAGAAATAATGATAATAATCCTGACCACATCAAGTTTGGGAGAATCTAAGAGAAAATATTACACTTTAAGGCACTGACACTAGTCATTACTTTGCAAATGCCAATCAGTTGTTGTTACATAATAACAACAACAGTAGTAGTAGTAGTAGTAGTAGTAGTAGTAGTAGTAGTAGTAGCAGTAGTAGTAGTAGCAGCAGCAGCAGCAGCAGCAGCAGTCTTGTCCTACATATGGCCAGTTAGTACAATTGATTTGGAGTTCACTCCTAGGCAGCCAAGGTCATGGGTTCAACCCCAGTGGATTTGGCTCTGTTCCATAGTCACAGATTGTATTCTAGTCCCAGCCAGCTGTCTCCCCAGGAATCATGCTGAATGCATTATTAATTCATCAAACTCCATTGTCATAGCAATCCAGGAGTAAAACTTGGAGAATCTCTTTCCGTTATGGACATTTCAAAGACAGAAGCTGAAATTAAGGATTATAGGATTCTTTACAAACAGTTTAGAGAAAAGCTGAGTCAATAGCTCTGTGGAGAATAGGTTGAAGGTGCTTCAAATCTGAGGGAGAAAAAAGAAGCAATAACAAAATAGTGGAACTCTATGTTTCTTTTCACAAACTCTGGAAGCTATGAAGGTATATAGATTCTAATGATATGATGATTTCTCCTTTCTAAACAGGTGGAGTAACACTAAATTGATTTTCAGGTTAAATTTAAAGAACAAATTGTTAATTGTTTCAGTTGCAATCAACAAGTTATTGGGTGTAAAATATATCTCTGAATCCCTTCTTAGGTACTCTGCAGTGAAAGCTTCTTAATAAAATGTGTTATCTCTATCCTCTGGGGTAAAGTGGTAGAACATAGATTTCTTCTTTTTTTTTTAATAGTCTCATCTTTGCTTTATTAGAATTTCAGTTGTTCTACATTTTTCTCTAAGTGTGTAACACTTTCTGTCTTCCTTTTTAAGTATCTGTTTTTTTTTAATTTTTTTATTTTTACAATTACAAAGATATACAATTTAAAAGTTCATATTTGGGTTTTGGTCATACAGTGTAGCAGCACCCATCCCGCCACCAGTGCCCATGCCCACTCTCACCTCTTTTATTCAATATAGTACTGGAAGTACTTGCGATAGCAATCAGAGAAGAAAAGGACATCAAGGGCATCCAGATAGGCAAGGAAGAAGTCAAGCTATCATTATTTGCAGATGACATGATATTATACCTAGAGAACCCTAAACTCTCTACCAAAAACTCCTAGAAACAATAGACGCATATAGTAGAGTGGCAGGATACAAAATCAACACGCAAAAGTCGGTGGCTTTCCTATATACAAATAACGAAACAGAAGAAAGGGATATTAAGGAAACAATTCCATTCACAATTGTGCCACAGAAAATCAAATACCTAGGAATCAACTTACACAAGTGTGTAAAGGACCTGTTCAAAGAAAACTACAAGACACTGCTCCAGGAGATAAAAGAGGACACAAGGAAATGGAAACACATTCCCTGCTCATGGATGGGGAGAATCAACATTGTCAAAATGGTAATACTCCCTAGAGCTCTATACAGATTCAATGCAGTCCCTATGAGGATACCCATGACATTCTTCAAAGAAATTGACCAAACAATCCTCAAATTTGTATGGAGCGATAAACCCCCAAGGATAGCTAAAGCAATCCTCGGGAAAAAAGAAGATGGGAGGCATCACCTTACCCAACTTCAAACTGTACTACAAGGCAGTAGTAATTAAAACAGCATGGTATTGGAATAAAAAAACAGACCCGTGGACCTATGGAATAGAATTGAGTATCCTGACACCCAACCTCAAACACATGATCATTTAATCTTTGATAAAGGTGCACCGAGTCTAAAATGGAGTAAGGAGAAGCCTCTTCAATAAGTGGTGTTGGGAAAACTGGACAGCGACATGTAAAAAAAATGAATTTGGACCTGTGTCTAACACCATGCACATAAAGAATATTTTGAGGAAAGATAAGGAAACTATATTAGTCTTCTGTAAAGATATGCTGCTGAAATTCTGTTTTTTAAAATTATTTTACTGAAAAAATTTTGCAAAGATCTGGTATAGTTCAGTGATATAGGACTTATGTGGCAATCATGAGGTTTACAGTGGCTCTGCTGTTGGGTATCCATGAAAGATGACAAAATGTGTAATCTTCGAGTGTGCAACCATCAGGACATTAGGCAAGCAACTGAACAAGTGATACCCAGCAACAACCAAGAATAGTCTACCAAGCAGACCAAGCACTATCAAATATGTGCAATCCACAATTGTCAAGGAAATAAGAACAAAAGGAAGATATGTGGAGGAAAGCCAAATAGAACTCTACAGAGAAATTATGCAAGATCTCTTGGTGAGGCTCTTGAACTCTCTAAAGTACATGAACATAATAACAAAAATATATGTTAGTTTTCAACATTAATTATATTATTAAAGCCTATTTTTTGAGATAAGGTTGATGACTAAAATGTTGTAAGTGACTTTTTAAGATAGTTTTTTTTTGAGGGCCCATTGGCCATACTCAGATTCAAGATCAGACCTTGAAGGGTTTAGGGGATCTTGTGATACCTGGGATTGAATTTATAACCTTGGGCAGTCAGGGTGCTCCATTATTTGAGATTAAAGCAACATTTGAATC